>OY735229.1:5126373-5283873 GCA_963457665.1 Thysanoteuthis rhombus
AAAGGTACGAAATGACTTCCTTGAAGAAAAAAGAAGGCTAATAGAGAATGGGGATTCTTTATTCCAAGGGAAGTAATTTCGAAACATGTGTGAAATGTCTGGTGAGAGACGGGAAACGCTGAGTAACTTCAGAGATAAAGAGACTGATCATTTGGTAACACCTCTTACATAAGCATTATTATCCATTCTCTGTGTTAGGCAACTGAGTTTCAATTGCTGTTGAGTTCGGTAATAAATAATACCCGATAATATCTGGTTTGGTTATTCAATGTTTCACAAGAAATAATGAGATCCCCCCACCATGTTTGGTTTGGGAGAAAATAAACATTTTATAAAAGAAACTGGAAAGTGTGTATCTATCTGTGGACTGTACTCTATGCACGTGTCTATACGTCCAATTGCGGAAACGACACCTGCCTCTTCTGATCATTAACAATTTATGTCAGAAACTAAGACAAAAACACCGTAGGTAAATCAATGAATATCCTGTTTTTCTCCTCCCCCGGGCTGATGGGGGGGGGGAAACCAAGCGAGACTAACCCTACAATTCTTGATGGGTTTTAGTGACTCAGGTCTCGTGACAATACAATTGGGATATTCATCATTGTTGGTCGATCATTAAAATGTCAACCATCAACAGCTGTCAATTACTTTCACCAAAACTGTCAACATAGGTTTCTTCTGTTTTTAAGTAGTTTAGGTTGGCTGGTCGGCTGGCTGGCAGGCTGGCTGGCTTTGTATGTATCACGCATCTAAACTGCACCAATGGAACTAGAGGGCTGAAAATTTAAACCTTTACTCCTTATTATGTCCTGAAAAAAAGTGTTTGTTTTTTTCGTTTAAAAAAAAAAATCATCCCAGAGGGTTTTAGTGGTAGTGGTGAGTTAATCTACAACGTAAATTTCTGCTTACCTGGTGCCTTAGTTTGTGTTCGGGATCGTTCTCGCCTATTTTTCGAAATTTAGGAGCTTTTTAGTGATCACTGCCCAAGAAGAGAGAAGTAACTTATCCATTGATCAACTCTCTTTCCAATTTTTTAATTGATCGCCCCCAACATAGCATACCGCCAAAATACGTTGGTGATAAAACATTTTTCATTGAGTGGCCAACCAGACCTAATTCAAAGTCTATGTTGTTTTAAATAGATATATTGAATAAAGATAAAAAGTATATAAACGATAAGAAAGTAAACATATAATCCAAATCTGATCCATTTGAAGCAATAACCTTTTCCCCAACGACCATTATATGCCTTCTCTACTGAACTTCAAGCATTTTGAACTTTATATACATAATAGGATCAATAATAGGGGAGTCATAATTCGTACGTGTACTGAATTAGAAACCATTAAGCCAAAAGAATTTCGTATATTACGTAAAGCAGGCATGTGTAACCTTTTTCCATCGGGTGGAACAGAAGATTATTTCCATTTCTAATCGGGCCACATATTCACTTAAAAATGTCGATCATTTTACAGAAAGGATCCTTAATTTCTGTTTTAGACAAACATATGGATTACAATTATCATATCATTGATTTGTGAAGCTAAAACTATAATAATTTCACAATGTAAATCATAAAATCGAGTTTCTGTGAAAAATTGTATGAGATTTTAGATTGTGTTACATTATATAGAAACTCATCTGAAATAATTACCTGTCGTTACACAGTTATTACATCATTCAATTTAGACGACGTAACTGGGTGTTTGCTGCACCGCCACCGATAGGTAGCCGCTTCAACGTAGCGATGCACTTACCATTGTGCTAAACAACTTGTCGATTAGGCAGAGGTCAGAATAACTGTTTTCAACCCAAATTCTCATCTTGTTTATTCTCGATTCCAGCAGCAACCCCATTTCCTCTAATTGTTTATTCTATTTACGTTGTCTAAATTGAATGATATATTAACCGTGTAACGACGGAAAATCATTTCAGATAACTTTCTATATGATAAAACGCTATGTATAATTCATTCTGTCGGATCAAAATGTCCATATCCTAAATAACTGAGATTTTAGGTAAGTGCTCAGATTGGCTGCAGGTCACTAAAAGAGTTGCCACGGGCTATATTTAGCTCACTGGCCCATGTTTACCCATAAGTGGTATAAAAGATCTTCGGAAAAGGTTGACTTCAAATGGGTCATATTTTGGTAAAATATTCACCGGTTTTTATTGTTTATATCATGCTTCATTGCATTATTTAAAAAAAAAAACAAACCTGGTAATTCATAAACCGAACGAATGAACTTTTTGGCCTCTCGGTATTCTATTTCGTCATCAGAATAACATGCTTTTTCTTCGGTAAATATTCAGTGTGACCCTAATACGCTTTCTCTAGTTCTGGAAAGAAAAAGCATATGTGTGCTAGATTTCGACACAATCTGTTTTGCTATACATGAGATCTGGACACACACACACACACACACACACACACACACACACACACACACACACACACACACACACACACACACACAGAGGCAGTATTCGTATTCGCTTGCGTAGGGTTGAGATTTGTGAGAAGGTTTTGGCTCTCTCTCTCGCTCGCTCTCACTCTCTGTCTCTGCCTCTGTCTCTCTCTCTCCTGTGTCCATCTTTACTGTGTACCAGAAGCGAACCCCTGATCCATATCAGGGTTTCTCAACTTTTTTAGAATCCCTTTCACATGGAAAAATTTCCCATAGCTCACCCGCATGGTAAATATTCGAAAGGATAGGAATGAAAGAAGGAAGAAAGAGGTGTGATGTCATTAAAAATGTGACGTCATTAGGAAACCAACTATCATAATGAAATATACGAATTCAGCATTTTTGTATTTCCAAAAATAGCAAAAAAAACCCCAAAAAACAAAACAAAAAGAAAACACCGAAAATGTCCAGTTAAGATATTTGATAATAGTTTTGGAATATTTCCATATATTTTAAAAGTACGAGAATCAATTGACTCAAAGAAATACTACTTGCCTTTCTTCCTTCTCCTCCCACCTCTTGCTGCTACTACCCCGGATGATGGAACTTGAATATTTTTTTACCACGTCGTCCTATTGAACGTAATTCGTTGTACAATTTCATTAAAACGAAAAAAATAAAAAAATAAATAAAATAAGGCGGGCCCTCTTATAGTTGCATAGTGAGAGAATTGAAAGTAAATTATATCCTAAAAATCAACATCCTTGTAAAATCTCTGAACTTCGCCCCCCACGTTCAGCAAGAGGTTGGATAGCACTGATCTATATATTTTCCAGGGTTAATTAAAAACCAAGACAAGCAAATTAGAAAATATGACAAGCTAATCAAAACAAACTCAATCGAGCGAGCAACCAGCAGGAAATGCACTGGTCGACATCAAAACTATAATTCACTAAATGTGAAAAAGTAATAAATCTGATACCCAAGTTTAAACTAGAAATAAATCATCATTTAAACAAAATATATTAAGGGACAAGTTTCGACTAATTTCACCAAAAGATTGAACATTTGCAACGACCGTAGCAGAATCTGCGTGTACGCGATTACTCACGTTCATTCGTTTACTTGACTTAATTTTTTATTTGCTTGACGTATTTTTTTTTATTTGCTTGTTGAATTTAAAAAAAAATTTCTTGCCGTATTAACAAAAAAGTTTACCATACATTTTCAATTTGCTTGACATATTTTCAATTTGCTTGCCGTATTTTTTTTTTCAATTTGTTTACCATATCTTTTTAATGAGCTTGTCATATTTCTTTTTCAAATTTTGACTGCTGTATTTTTAAAAATCTATTTACCTTATCTTTTTATTTTGCTTCTTTTTTCTTTTTTTAATTTGCTTGTCCAGTTTTTTTTTTTAAATTTGCTCAGGAAAATGGTATAGAAGACTGGTGTAAGAGCTGACAACTAATAAATTTTGAACTACGCTTTGTCAAAAACATCAGTGGAAAAGTGAAATTAGAGACCCTCAACAGAATTTGAACCCGGCTCGCCGAAATACATTTTCCGAGTCGCTAGCAATATCTCATCCGCGCTCTTTATTTTTTTTATCAGCTTACCACAGATGTTTTTGCTGAATCCCGCCCTGTATGTTGACTCTAAAGCTATTAAAAAACGTCAACCGAGACTGTCACTAAAACTATCCAGATAAGCTTCTTCAGTTTTCAGGATGGGCTGGCTGGCTGGCTAGCTGGCTAGCTGGCTACGTATCACGCGTGCAGGTCGTACCAATTAAGCTACACAGAGGACGCTGCCAAAAAGCCATCAATCACGTGACCGTTTCTATTGGGTGACTAAGCAGACCTGTCTCTGGTTATGAGTTGATATTATTGGCAAGTCAGCACTTGGTGAAAGAGTGATATTTTTGGTTTTTTTTGGGGGGGGGGGGGGTGAATATTAATTTCACCATTAAAATTCCTCAGATTATGTTACGTCAGACTCACCCGCTTCTGTGATGGTCGACTAAAGAACAGCATCAATTAAAACTGACAGATGCTCCCTCCTCATCCAGATTGGGGTTTGGGAGTTAAAAAAGGCGAGCTGGCAAATAAGAAGGGGGTTTCATCGGAAGTGTGTGATAGTTATGCCCTGTACAAGAGATGCAGGTATGCATGTGATCGTAGGGTCCAGGGCGTTACGGGCTTAAAAGACTTAACCTTATTACCCATGCATAATTGCATTGAAATAAACTATAAGCATAAATTATTAAATAACTTTGAATGAAATTGTGTATCGAATTATTGTTATTAAATTGTTTCGTATTAAAATAAATCCATTCATATAAAAGTCTTATACGTAAATTAATATGTTCATTTAATCGTCAGTCATGTCTGAGTCCTGTTATAAACTTCACAGTTATAATGAATTGGACAAAGTGAAATAAATTTCCATAGCTAAAAAAAATCAATAAAAGGGTTGTAAAATGTGATTGTCTATTGTCATAATAACGTAGAATACAATACGGGTTTGATAGCGTCACAAAAACACCGAAAGAAAGACGAAGTCATTGAATGAGTTGGAGAATATCAGTGGTGACTTACATGACGTGCTTCTGAGGACTTTATGTCTAATCACCTTTTAAAATCGCTTGAGTTGGGACTATGGATAAACCTTGAAATTAGGATACCTAATGAAACAGCTTTAGGATTCTTAGTGCCGATAACCCTGATATATACTAGTCATTAAATAACCTTGTCTAAAATTGTGTATTAAAAAACTGTTATGAATTTTTTTAATATCAAAATAAATTATCATTTCTATTATTTTGTACGTTTTTTTTCCGTGAAAGTCTGGATTCCCAACTTTAAAAAAAAATTGCAAAGGGAATGACTAGTCTTTCACGTATATTACGCCCAGGGTCCAATTATTACAAGGGGGACCAGGAATTAATTAATGAAAAAAAAAAAAAAACAAAAAAAAAACAAAACAAAAACAAAACAAAACAGAAAAACAAACTCAAAAAACAAAAAAACAGACCAGACAATTCTCTTTGATTTTTTTTCGATTATAAATTATCTTTATTGATTTATTCGGTCTCGCATCTTCGTCTTGATTCTTGGTTGCCCTGATTCAATCGGGCAGTGAAAGTCAGCTACCATAGTTCAGTGGAAAAGCCAAAAAACGGCACCATTAAAACGAATCAACTCGGAAGAATTCATCATCATCATCAGTCTTTTAGTGTCCGTCGTTGGACATAGATCTTCCCCAGGATTCGCTCCTGGGCGTCGTGGAGCCAGTATTTTCTGAATTTGTCTAGCTCGTCTCTCCATCTAATATTCTGCCGGCCTCGGTTGTGTAAGTGATCTCTGGGGATCCATGTCGTGAGATACGTTGTCCATCGGTTGTCCGCCATTCTTGCAACATGGCCGGCCCACCGCCATTTGAGATTTTGAATGGATTCTATGATGTCCCTAACTCTTGTCTATTCTTGGATGTACTGTGCTGTCTTGTTGTCTCTCCATGTGAGGCCTAGCATTATTCTCTCATGTGCACGTTGCATGGTCCTCAATTTGCGGGTCTGTCTCTTGGTTAGGTTCCATGTTTCAGCTCCATAAGTGACTATTGGGATGATGCATTGGTTATACATCCTTCTCTTTGTACAAAATAACCTCCTGCATTGGCAGCAGACATTTACAATATCTATTTTATGTGAAAAAAACATGTACAAATTGTATACCCAAGCACACATCATAACAATCATATTTACACAATATATCGGGTCTTAAACATTCGCGGTGATGTAATAAACTTAATAATTCTTTAAATCTTTTACATCTGTTGATAGAAGTACATATTTCGTTAATCTATTCCATAGGCTCACCACTCTATTTCCAAAAAATAATTTTCTGGTATTAAATCTACTTCTATTTACTTCTATCGTATACGCGTGGCCTCTTTGTCCCTTGCACCATTCTGTGGTAAAAAAAAATACACCGGGTCCTACTAATTCAGAGCCGTGTATTGTCTTGAACACCTCTGTGAAGTTTCCTCGACCTCTCCTATTTTCTAACCATGATTATCCTGATTCTAACATATCCACATGACTCATACTTTTTAATTCTGGTACTAACTTAGTCACACGTCTTTGGATTGTTTTTTAAATCTTTCCCTAAGCACGTTGAACAAAACTGTACAGAGTATCCAAGGTGCAGACGGACATAACACTTATATGATATAAGGAACTAGCCTTTGTCTAAGTATGAAAAGGGTATACTTAATCAAATCCAGCACCTTGGCTGCAACACAGGTAATATACCTGGAAAACGATAGTTTATCTTATCAATTGATACTAAAATCCTGTTCATCATTCACAATATCCAGGATAATCTCGTGGAGATTTCAGTTGAACGAGAAAAAACAGACCTGGGTGTTGCAGTGTTTTGCCAAAAGGTCCCCCACGAGACGGATGGGTCAACTCATTCATTGTGAACGTGGGGGTCACACAGTACTCAAGCTGACTCATAGGTGTGTCACTGCTGATTTTGTAAACCCACAAGAAACTGTCTATTCGTAATGAATGTGGAAACTGTCACGTGACAAAACATCTTTTGGCAATACGGTATTTTGGGGCTGATCAATCAAAAAAAAAAAAAGGGAAAAAAAGGTGATCAACGGATAAGTTTACTTCTTTCGCCTTTTATTGAGCAGTGATCACAAAAATGTCTGAATTTTCACCCCCCCCCCCGCCAAAAAAAACATTTAAGGAAGATGAGAAAAAACAAAACGTTTTTTGTTGACATGATAAGAAGCAGTTTTTGAAAATGTCATCCCTCTAGCTCCATTGGTGCTACACCAACTTAAGAACTGAGAGAAACCTATGTTGACAGTTTTGGTCGACAGCTTGCAACTGGATATCTTACCACAGGTTGTATTAGTCAAACAAATCAGGCCATTTTGATAAAAGACTTCCCTACTGAAGAGTAGAAATCAAGGGAAGTAATTTATACAAGGTAAAGGGAGATAATAACAGCGATCAAAAGAAGTGCATTTATTCATTCACAAAAACACTTGAATATGTAACTCGGCGTGAACATAGTCCAATAATCCCTGAATTGCAAAATAATGAATGTGATATTTATCTGCCAAAATATGATACATAGATGTAATATCGCCACACTGTTCATGCATGCTTAATAAGGTCTCCTCTGATTGGTTGCGAAGTTACTTCAAGGTCACACAACTATCTGGACGGAGCTGGTGTATATAAGAAAAATGCAATCTCTCAGGGGAAAACATTTACATTTTTTCTGTATCTTCTGTGGATCAAATTTTTTACTGATTGTTAAAACAGCACCAGACAACTGCATTCTCAGCATTGCCTTCTTTGAGTCTCACTTTTCGCTTCTTCAAATAAAAAAAAAAAATGTTGGTGTTTGTTGGTTAGAGCTGTCAACTGGAGGTTAAGAATTTCAAGGTTCACGACAAGTTATTTCTTTGATGAAGAATATTATAACGTATCATTTTCTGAAAAAAAAAAAAAAAGAAAAAAGAAAAGCATTCTTGCAAAATCCCAGATAGTCACAGCAAGCACTGAATTGTTGCAGGGTTTAGCTCAGTGGTAACGGCTCTGACAATGGAATCGGCAACCCAGGTTCAAATACCGATTGGGACTGTCTGTGTTCATTTCGCAATTTGGAAAGGTGTGAATCCATCTCATCGCCACCCTCCTCCAGTTATAGGTGAAATAGTAAAGCTGATTGGGTTTACAAGCTTTGGGAAGGCAACCAGACTAGGAGAAGGAGCCCCCTTGAATCGGTTTAGAAACCCAATTCGACTTCCTTCTATCGCTCTCAGGATTGCAAGATCTAGATGGGGATTTGACAACAGGGTATCCCAGGATCTCCATACGCTTCACCCAGGCTTGTGCCCTGAATGTGACGTTCCATTTCAAGGTAAAAGCCAAGATTTCTAGATTCACGTCATACTCAACATCCGCTATGTTCTTTCCTTGACATACGTGCAGACGTAGACGAGGGAATGAAAGAAATACAGAACATTCCTTCATAAGGAAGTGATGGAATAATCTTTTTCATTACAGGCTGAGGCTGAGAAGATAAAAGCTGGAAAGGAACTTCCTAACTTCCATCTCGTCAATCATTTTCCTTTCACCAGTATCCATCGACAGCCATAAAATAACCATTATTAATCTAGGAACTTGTATTCTTTTCATCTTAATTTTAGTTGCTTCTCATCGTAACCACCCAGACTGTCAGACTATGGCCATTAGTAAACTGAGTGGATCGGAAATGAAGACTTCGGTGAGATTCGAAGCCCATTTTCTGTAACAGCTGCTGTACTGCATGAGTTACGAGAGCTATGCGATTAGCAGAGTATTAAATCTAATCTTGTAAACTTACTCTTATATCTAATTTAAATGGAATATCTCCAAACAGTCTGGACTGGAATTGAATTCATTTCTGTGACCAAAAACCCTAACCAACATATTCTAAACGTTCTACTTGAGTTACTGTTGAAAAGAAAAGAAAAAAAAGAAGAGCAATTACTTTTTCAAGAAGCTTTCATTGCTTGAGTCAGTCCAGCTAATATGACAGTTGTTCTGATGTTTGGTTATTACTACGCTCTTATTACTTTCCCCAACACAACTTTAGCGAAGCCTGGGCACTCCAGCCTTGACTGGCAACCAGTTTAGGAGATGAATATCTCAGATTCAAAACTGAATCCAACCACCCGTACAGCGTCATGAAAGACTCAAAATGGACTGAGTAGGGAATGTGTTCCCGGAATCTACAGTTAACAGGGCTCTGATAAAGCTTCGACGGGCCTAGCAATCCGCAAGTGGATTATGATAAATTGATCAAATAGAATAAAATAAAATAAAAAATGGATGGATGAAATAACGCAATCAGCGCCTCCACCCCACCCCATGACACCACAAATACAAGTGGAATATTTAAAAAAAAGCAACTTTCATTTTTCTTTGTTATCAATCATGTGCAGTGTGGAAGCTCCCACAGTCGTTATTTCACAGACAGAAGTACTCAAAACATCTATTTATATATGCGAATATATGCATGTTCAGTGCAAGATGAATTGATGAATAAACATGTGAATCCTTTTGTTATAATGTTCATGAATATTGGATTAACTTACATGTAAAAGTTATCAATCTTTCAAGGTCCGTAAGAAAAACTTAATATACAGGGCGTCCCAAAAGTAAGACCCGATTTATTGGAATGCTAATACCAGTTCGAAGGGAGGCAACAATTCAGGGTAATATTTAGCCTGCAAGCGTGCGAAGAATTACGTAAAGTATTAGGTTGGTGCAAAAATAATTGCGGTTTTTGTAATTTTTTAAACTTTGATGCTGATTTTGGAATAATCTATTATTCAAGTATATTCATAGAATATACCATTTTAAACTGTAAGTTTAGCTCTTTTCATTTTGGCTGGACGTTTTCTTTTCACTATTTGTTCTGGTTTATTTGAGGCTGTCGGATCAAAGATGGGTTAAGAACTAATTCGAGCAATCTTGTATGATTTCAAAATAGATTGTAAAGAGCTGGGAACTACACGCAATATCTACCAAGTATTTGATCAGGAGATCGTTAACAAACTTAAAGCCCAACATTGATTTAAAAAAAAAAAGCTTGCATGTCGCGCGAATAACCCTGTAGAAATGAACTACGGTACGAAATCCAACCTCCCCAGACCTCTCTTCAACTGACTACTACTTCTACTGAGGATTTCAACCATTTCCTGCAAGGGAAGGTCTCCAAAAACCAAACAGCAGAATCAATTGACTCCAGCATCTCAGAATTCTATGCTTTCAGAATAAATAGTCTTGTTTCTAATAGGCAAAAATGTGTAAATTATGAAAGTTTTCATTTCAATTATGACTCTTGCTAATCAATCCGACGAGAATCTTCTTCCATTTTGCGTATAGCTTGCTCAACCGGTGAATTAACAAGGCTCTATTTCTCAAGTAATCTTCGGTGAACCGAACATTACTCTGAATAGTTACTACCATTATAACTGACATTATTGTTGGGACAAATCGGGCGTTACTTTTCAGACACCTTGTACAGAATTACAATGAGACGTCTTAGTAAGAAAAAATAACCTGAAATTATTCCAATGAGTACACAAAGTTTTACAAAATTTTATCAATCATTTTAATATCTGTAGATTTTTAAAATGCTGGTGGATCAGGAATTCAAATTCTATTTCTATTGATTTTTCATAGTTAATATTCAACAATTGAAAAAATCAAATACAAATATCTCTGCATATTGGAAAAAATATTTTGGTATAAGAATATTTTCCAATTCTGCTTCTTCTTTAGGAGAATGAAAATCAACGTGTCCACCCATCCAGCCCAATGACACCTCAAATACAAAATTCAACCAGCACCAGAAAATTAAATGGTTTGGATACCAGACAAGAATGGCAACCAGCCACTCAGTTTATGAATATTGAATTAACAAATGCGATTTTAAAAGGTTTTTGGTGACCCACAATGTATTTAAACTGAATATGAAAGTTATTATTGACAGACACTGGTCGCTGGAAAATTCACCGGGAAGAAATAGTCGCAGGAAAATTCCACACGAAAAATTTGTTGAAGGATATTTATTGTAAATTTTTCGTGGAAAATTCACGGTGGAATATTCGTTGCAGGGAATTAATCGCAGAAATTCGTAGCTGGAAATTTTGTAACAAGATAATTCGTGGCAGAAAATTCATCTTTGGAAAATTCGTCGTGGAAAACTCGCCGCTGGAAATTTTGTCACAGGGTAATTCGTTGCGGAAAATTAATTCCTGGAAAATTCGTCCCAGGATAATTCATTGAAGGAAGTTAATTGCAGGAAAATTCGTCAAGGAGATCAAAACAGAAACGAAAAAATAATAATTATGAATGAATATACCCCGAATGATCGCCGCAGATAAGAGATGAAACTGAAGGCCCACTCTGACTCCATTTCAGCACCTCCCGTAGACATCATCATCATCATCATCATCATCAGTCTTTTAACGTCCGTCGTTGGACATAGACCTTCCTCAGGATTCGCCACAATTCTCTATCATGGATATCGCGGAGCCGGTATTTCCTGAATTTGTCAAGTTCATCTCTCCATCTTGTGTTCTGTCGGCCTCGGTTTCTTATGTGATCTCTGGGGATCCACATTAAACATTGCTAAACTACCCTCGGCATTACATCAGCGAGGCAGAGAGGAGGACCCTATCGACGGAGCATCTCAAAATCTTCATACGCTTCTCCCAGGCTTGTGATCAGGTAAGGTCACTTCGATGTCATCCCATCGTCTACCGAGACAGAGAAGTTTTCAATCTCACAATCGTGAAGAGGATATTCTAGTATTTTTTTTTAAGGGCAGTCTTCTACATTCCCCACTTTCATTTCGTCTTCTTGTATCCATGGCATGTTGACCTAAAAAAACCCAGGTCAACACCAGGAGTTGAATCGCCTGAAATTTCCAAACAAAACGTTATCATGATTGTACGACTTTTTCTGACTTGTGGTTTTGTTCAGTTAGTTGTTTTCAGCACAATGTTTATCGTATACACAGCACAGGAAATGGGACATATCTCAAGTAAACCTATCTATCACTTTTATCCTTGCGTTGATAATCGCTGAAAGTTGTAACGTATAGTATTATATATGGGAGGCATAAAATAGAAGAAGATGTAATTTTATTACGTAAAACGTTGACAGATAAAGAGACAAGCTGCTGATTTAGTAGTTCGTACTGTTCCTTTCATTTCATTCGTGTTATGTGTTTGTCCGTAGGAGAACTGCCTTATCAAATAACGCCATGATTTTAGAGAACAGAAAATAGCTTAGAGGCACAGATTATGCCGTTTTTATTTCATATTAAATTTCGTCAAGACAAGCTGAATTTGGGTAGGGGGAAAAAAACATGTATTTTTGTAGAGTTATGCTGACCCAACTGTGTCAGCTTCCAACTGTCTTTCCCCCACCTCTGAAACGCTGCGACATCCTCATAGAAATCAAGGACTGACTGATCCACCCATCTTTCTATCCACTCAAACCCTACAGTGTCAGATGTGGACACTGACGAAATTCCAGGGGAAGAGAATCACTACTATGAGACGAGTTGGAAGGACTTGATTCATCATCATCATTATCATCATCAGTTTTTTAACGTCCGTCGTTGGACATAGACCTTCCCAAGGATTCGCTACACTTCTCTATCATGGGCGTCGCAGAGCCAGTACTTTCTGAATTTGTCTAGCTCGTCTCTCTATCTAATATTCTGCCAGCCTCGGTTGCGTAAGTGATCTCGGGGGATCCATGTCGTGAGTCACGAAGTCCATCGGTTGTCCGCCATTCTTGCAACATAGCCAGCCCACTGTCGTTAGAGATTTTTAATGGATTCTATGATTTCCTGACTCTTGTCTTCTTCCAGATGTACTGAGCTGTCTTGTGGTCTCTCCATGTGAGACCCAGCATTGCGGATCTGTCTCTTGGTTAGGTTCCATGTTTCGTCCAAACAAGGACTACAAAACAATTTGTCCAAACAAGGACTTGATTAGTTACGAGAAAATCAGAGAAGTTGTCGGAGCAATCCCAGTCCACAAATTCATCCAGCACCAGGAAATGGTTCGGATATCAGAAAAGAATGGCAACCATCCACCAAGCGTTCAGAACCTATAATCGAACGCGCTCAGGCTGCTGAACAAGAGGGCAACCTCGTAGGCGTTGGATCGATGGTGAGGCAACAACACTCAAGTCCCATGGCCTGTACGCCCCAGAGGCGACCCACCAAGCCACCCTACGCCGTCCCATCTTCCCACGATACCATGGAACATATGTCAAAGATGAAACGAAGAAAAAAAAATTAAAAATGCTGATTCCATCTTCAAGGAGAGCTGTCAAAGAGAAGAAAAAGAAGTGAAGGAGAAGTGCGACGGCTTTTAGAGAAGGAGGATTCGGAGGGAGAAAAAAAAGAGAAGATGAGAAGATGAAAAAGAGGAGGAGGAGAGAAGGGGAAGAGAAGAAAAAACTTCTCGTGAACAGCATCTAGAGAAAAAATGTTTGTATTGTGTGCCGAGGATTTACTTTCTGTTCATCGGCAGGAAACGACTCAAACACAGAGCCAGAAAAACAAAAACAAACCCAAAACAACAAAAAACAACAACAACAACAAACAAACAAACAAATAAACAAACCCTTCAGATTTCCCCGCAAACCTAAAGCAGGGCGTTTCTATGGAATATTTTGTAAGCTGCAATGGCATAAGACAAAGCAACTACCACGAATTTATAAGTATTTCTTAAACCCCGACTGACGAAAAAATGTTTATTTTTAGATATGTCCACTCATCTGTAGTAGAAGGTCTGTTGGTCTGTCTGTCAGTCCCACTTACGTTAAAAAACAGTGATAGGGAGGAAGGATGTGATGTAATGTCCTGAAAGGCGGGACTACATAAATGCTATGATGCATTAATGGAATATATGATGTATTGCAAAACTGTACAAATATGAGAATCATTTCAACTCAAAGACAGACCACTTGCTGCAATAATAATAATAATAATAATAATAATAATAATAATAATAATAATAATAATAATGATAATAATAATAATAATAATGAAGACACCGAGGGCGAGACTGGAGGAGCTCAGGATATAAGGAAGGATTGAGACTGTGCAGACCACAGCACTGCTAGGAACCGCACAAATACTGAGGAAAGTACTAGAAATATAAGGTCTACCACACTAAATGTTAGCAGTGGCCTAACAGAAGAGGAAGGGAAATTGAAGCGGGGATGTGAGCCATAGCAATGGCGTGATAGGCGAGGGAGAGATGTGAAGTGGGCTGAAGATCTGAGGAGACTTGCTGTCAGTCAGCCTTTGGCGATGACCACCGACCAGGCAACTGGTGTAAGACTGTAAACCACAGTATTACTGTGGTCTATGAGAATGTGGAGAGGAGGGCTGGAGACTTGAGGAGACTTGCAGTCATTCAACTTCCAGCGGTAACCACCAGGCAACTGGTATGAAATTGCAAATAATAATAACAATAGTATACTGGGGTGGGGCCTTATTGATGGCCTCTTGTACCAGTTTCTAACATATGTCGATCGCTCCGTATGTTGTTCTACGATTAGATGCATAGAGATCTACACCAGGGTCGTAAATAATTTCTTTTCGCGCTCACAGTCTGTCCAGGTGGTTTTTGAATGCATTCAAGCTCGATGTACCTTCGCTATCACCTCTGGGAGATTGCTCCATTGATCAGTGACTCGGCACTTGAAAGAGAATCTTCTAATATCTTTTGATAGTTCTCTTTGTATACATTGAACTTGTGACCTCTACATCTAAAGCTCTTCCACATCCTCCTCCTGCTACCACCTCCTTATGTTTCTTGCTTTTTTATTTAATTGAAAGACAAAGATTAGGCCTTTTGTGAAGCGTTGGTGGCGAACCCTTATAGCACATTATGTCGAAATTCTAGTTTTTTGAACGATTCTTTTATTGGAGTAACACTTACGTGGATGCATGTATTTTAATCTTTAGTTAAATACTTATAAACAAACATATATTTCTAATGTATTCATAAAACTAGAAATTCAAAAAAATATAACTAGAAATTTCAAAATATATTCGTAAAACTAGGATAATAGAATTAGAATTTTTTTCAAAGTCTATCGTGTGTCACCTAGAGGTCTAAAGCGTACCACTGCTGGGACGCGTGTCACTGAAAAGTTTCTAAAGTCGTTTTCCCTGTTAATGTACCGAGAGTAAATGATTCAATTCTAGCAAACTTCGACATTAGGCAACGGCGAATGTGTTGCTCTTTAAAGCCTCTATCCTCCATGGGCTTAAACTTTATTGCACACTATAAAGGATAAAATACCGGATAGAAGAGATGATGAATCAAATCCAGACGTCGTTTCTTACCATTTAAACCTGGCCCTGCCTTAGTTGGATTGAAAGTTACTACAATGAAATACATAACTTCTTTCTGAACATCCTTATACATTTATACTCACCCCCCACACACACACACATATATATATATATATATATATATATATATATATATATATATATATATATATATATATACATATATATGATAAGAGACGTGTCTATTTTATATGATATCGATTGCAGTCACCAAACCTACTTCCTTCTTATCCTCTTGCTAAACTACTTCTTCTTCTCCCTTTCTATTTCCTACCCTTTTATTAAACTACCTAATTTTCTCCCGTCTCCTTCCTTACATTCTTATTGACTACATAAATGTCTGTTCACCCCCTCCCTTCTTATCCTCTTAGCAATCACCACTGATTTATCTAAGCAGTAATTTTAGCATTCCCAGACCCCCCCCCACCAATGGTGATGAGGGTATGTTGAGCTGTATAGACGGAGGTTTGGGTGATGATGGGTTGAGGTGAGTGACTGGGATGTGTGTGTGAGAGAGAGAGGGAGAGAGAGAGAGGGGGGTGCAGGCACTGCATCTATAATGGCTCACTGTAAAATGAATCCTGAACGCAATTTTCACTTTGGGGGTGTGTACGTTGCCTCTATAATGACTCAATGCAAAACAAACACCGGACGTTATTTTGCCTTTTTTGTAAAACTAAAACCAAACTTTCGAAAATCTGAGGATACATATACTGCTCGACAAAAATCTCTGTCCACGGCGACCATTCCCATACACTAGCCTCCCTTTCGATATAGAATGGAATAGAATATATTTTAAATCATCAAAGGGACAATAATAAATAGATTTTGAGATTTTTTTTCGATTAAAGCGACGATTGGTGAGGAAAATTATTATGATAATTAATTTGTTACTGTTGATTTTGGTGAAATAAAATATATTCTCTTCTATTCTTTCTGTATAGCAAAGGACTTGTATAGATGAAAAGTTTTTTAAGAAGAGTTTGTTGGGTTTTTTGAAAATATCTGCGTCTTACACAGCAGTAATAGTCTTACATTATTTGACGTCTGAGATGAAGGTCTTTAATTTTACTATTCTTTTATTCATCACAAATGCCCGTATCGAATACCCTTCGAACGTTAAAGTCACAATAAAGAAATAACTTCCTATGGTATTTAAACTCATATCACATTCCTGAAGCTCACATCACATGGACGATGCCTTCACCATTTTGGTCAAGGAAGCCAAATGGTGATACAGGGCCCAAATCTAGACTCACATTACTAATCCTCTTCGATTTTCTTACGCCATATTTTTTGTTTACTGAGTAGTTGTAGTATCAACAGCAGTTTCAAGTCTGAGGTAGGGAATTAAGTATTTTTATTTTCAATTTTTGACGGGTTTTCTTAATCTTTTTTTGCAAGGCTGACATACTCCCCTATTGCTCATTTAGAAAATTTTTTCATAGATTTCGGATTTACTGGATAGGGTAAAGCTTTTAAAAGCATCTTGGTAATTAAACGTGTTGATTGCTCGCTGGTATCTCAGCCACCAGTCTTATTCTCTGCCCTCTGCAAAAGCCACCAATGGCATCTGTTGTTGGCTCATTTACAAAGAAAACATTAACAGTCGTAATCTTGTGTTGGAAACTGAAGCCACAAACGTTTGGTTTGTGTATAATTTTCTATGCATTTGTCGGTCAAACAAGATGGCGGCGATAATGTCTTCCAAGAAGAAACGTTTATCTCTTTTTTGACCGTTTTTCTCCTCTTCTCTTTCTTCTTCAAATACTGTCCAGCGTGAAGTGGTGGCGAATGAATTTGTTTCAAGTCGACGGAGTCAGAGTATGTATTTTTCCTAGAAGCCATTCCCTTTCTTACCCCATACATATATATTTATATGATGATAGACAAAAAATATTAAAAAAATATTTTTGTTAACTTTTCTTGTTTACGTACAAGAGGATGTCTGGATTCAATGAATGTGAATATTGTCCAAATGTCTGTGATCAAACGCTTTTGGCCATGTGTGTGGCCATTAATGGTCCTAAAGAATCAGCAAATAATAGCAAGAACATCTCGTCTCAGAAATTTAGATAGAAAGAAAAGGCCAGCGGTACAGCATCTGAGACTTTGTGAAAAAGACGACAAAGACAAGAAAACTTGTCAAAATGAATCAAGGTATAAAAGTAAAAGAAACTCATCTCGGAACTTCAGACGGAAAGGATAGATCGCAAGGTTACAACCAACAAATAAATATTCAGTTTTTTTGATAAATTCGTTGTTGTTGATGGATCGATTTACAGGAACATTAACTTAAATGCCAGTGGTTCCCTAACTTTAAAAAAAATCATGACATCCTTAACGTATGAACATTTTTCACACTTCCTGTCAGAAAATACCAAATAACTACACTCATGTTCCGTCTGTATCATTTTTTTAATAATGCGCAGAGGCCCTAAGAGCTAATTGTGCACATGTTGGAGACCTCTGTTCTACGCTATTTGTCTTCCTTTCTTCATCACAGCCATCAACTTGAAAGCAATCTGAGCACTAATGCCTCTGCTAACGCCATTCGATTGAAGAATCCCAGACTCTGTCGTGAAAAAGCTTGTACTACATCTGTCCCATGATAGTAATTACATTTGCATATATAAATACGTATTTCTATCAGCAAAGTCAACTCCATTGGAAGGATCAAATGTTACAGACGGTGCACCAATAAAAAAATTACATTGTTTATTATTAGAGTGGATTGTTATGGTGACGTCGTCATGTTGACGTCGTTATTGTATTGTATTAGAAACATCGAAGAATTCTCGCAGGGTTAACAAAATCGCAAAAAAAAAACAAACAAAACAAATTATCGATTGTTTTTTGACCTGCGGCCCACTCTTCCACTAATTCTCATAGAAATTCATTGAGAACTTTCAGAGGTATTGTGTGGATAAACGAAGAGACTGACAGAGACAAGCATGGTTGAATACAGAACATTTGTCTAACTTCGCTGGTGGAGGTAATAACCGTGCAATTGTTTCGCTGTCTGGATGTGTACCTTTCCACCAGGCAATATGGCGTCGAATACTCATCTGCTGCTCTTTGATTGTAGACTGGAACGCTTTCGTAAGGTTTGTAGGCCGTGTGAATATTTATTCAGAACGCTGGTTGCATTACAGACGCAGATGGTTTATTCAGATATTAAACAAGAGATGCCAAAGAAAACACGGTTTAATATTATAACGATAGTAGTTCACTGTTGGACGCATCCTGAGATACATGTTTAATTGTAATGCAAATACAAGATAAAACACACACACATACATACTTACATGCACGCACACATCAAAATCATCACACATATACACACTCATATACGGACATATATTGTGAATTTAGACAGCGGAAATTATACTCACATACACACACACACACATATATATATATATATACATATATACATATATATATATGTTACGTCGAATCGGCGAAATTGCCTAATTGCCAGAATTTACTTATTTTGTGGTATTTCATCATTAACTTTTGATTGTAAAAAAAATAGTCGCTTTTATTCTTGTTTTGATTGAATGTACTTTTGATCGATTTAAAACTACGTATTTATTTTTTGTGAAAAAGAAAGTCGAACTTCACTGATCCGGCGTAACACACATACACTCACACACACATATACACACACAAACATACACACACACACGCACAAACACACACACACACACACACATATATATACATACACACACACACACATATATATATATATATACTCACATATATATTTATAACATATATATATGTATATATTTATATATGTTCATATATATCTACATTTATAATATACATATATATAAATATATGTATTTATTCATATATACTCATACATATATACTCGAAACATCTATACTTTCATGTTTTTAGGATGAGAGATCAAATGAAGTGGGTGTATTATTTTCTTATTGTTCATTCCTATGATGCATGTACACGTGTTTGTACATGCGTGTGTGTTTCTGATTCTGCACGTGCTTGCGTGTGCGTCATTGTGTGTGCGACTGTATGCTTGTTTCCATGTGTATGCGTGTTCGTATGTGTGTGTGTATACGCGATGGATTGTTAATGCATAATCGTTTATGTCAGAGTGCGTGTGCGTTTGATTTCAATTGTTTGTGTCCGTGCGATTGTGGGTGTGTGGAAGAGGTGTATTCGCGTAATCATTTGCGTGTGTTTTCTTTTTAATAGTACGTGTTATTCTCCGTGTGTTTATGCGATTGTATGTGTAATCGATGTTGTGTGTGTATGTGTTTGCACGCGCATGTGCGTGCGTGTGTGTGACCTACTACCCAAGTTCCACCCTACCGGATAAACAATTATGCAACATTTGTTCTACCGTTTTCAGACTCAAAATAGAAGGTTCGGAAAGAGAGATCTAAAGGTATTGACCAGTACAGATATACAGCTGCGAATTAGCGTAAACACTGGAGGTGGGTGTAATAATAATACACACATTTGCCATTCTACTTATAGATAAACCGTAATAGATACATGGTTAGATATGAACACAGCCACAGCCACACACACACACACACATATATATGCTCTTCCGACTCTGGAATAAAGCACTCTGGTAGATGGGGGATTGTGCGTAAGTGATATATCGCTTAAATTCAACCTCTCTGACCGTCCAGTTCTACGTAGCGCAGAGGTGAAATGCCAACCTCTGGGTGTGAAGTGAAGGTTTCGGTCCTTGTTACTGAATGGAAAAATGGATAGTCTATAGCCATACTGAAGAGTTGTAATACAACGAAATAGCTGTCTGTGGATGACTCAATTATTTAATTATCATTATATATATATATATATATATATATATATATATATATATATATATATATATATATATATATATATATATATATATATATCTTTGATGTCAGTTTATTTTCACATTTTCTATCTCCGTTCTTTGTATGTTCTGATACTGCAGGTAGAAAATCCGAGACCAGCGAAAACAGAGACAGATTGAACTTTAGGAATCCTTACGTACCTTTTCCGTAATTTACTGATCTGTAAGAAGAGAATATTACAAATACCTCAGTTCCACGAGTGGATCCCCGACCAAATGTTGAACCTTGCAAAATCGAAAGCAAAATCTATCGCAGCGTTACTTCTATGTAAGTTTTGAATGGTTTTCTTGTCATTTGTCGCTTTACCGCCAAAGATTCGTTGACAGATGTTGATAAAAATGACATATATGGATAGCATAAAAAGTAAGGCCTAATCTATGGTAACATATGTATATACTTATAATAACAATAAAACGATAATCTAATCTAAATCAAACTAAAAAAAAAAAACAACAAAAACACGATATAACTGATATGATGTTAAAAAGAAATTTCAAAAGAGTGGTTGATGTATTTTTCGCTGATTATTTTGAAATAAGAGGTTTTGTTCCGTGGTTTGGTTCCACAAGGTGCTATCTTTCGGTGCCAAAACAGCCGCGCTGAAACGACCATATTAAAAGTTGTTTATAGCGCTTAAAAGGCATCTCGTAAACGACAGTGCTGGACTGGCAGCGCTGAACAAGGCCTTTCGAATGAATTTAAGGTATCATTGTGAATATATCTTATTTTTGTACATGTATAGATCCGAAGGTACATCAATATGTTCGCAGTCTAATGAAAGAAAAAAAAATTTATTCTATACGGATGATTTTTCAACATAATCCCCTTCCTTGTGATTATTAATCACGTAAATTTCAGATAAAAATTCAGCTAAAAACAACGTGCCAGGTTGGGGACTAATTGACCTTGTGTGTGTGTGTATATATATATATATATATATATATATATATATATATATATACATTCCAACTTAGGAATAGAGCTCTCTATCTATACGAGGTAGGATCGAAACATTCGCTTCAGACCTAGAGGCTGGCATCTTACCTCTGCCCTACGCAGAACTAGACGGTTAGCAACGTTGAATTTAAGTTCTATATTTACTCACGCATAATTCCCCATCCACTAGAGAGCTCTATTCCTAAGTTGGAATATATATATATATATATATATATATATATATATATATATATATATCGTATTTTCTGGGTTATAAAAGGCATGGTTTCAAGGGTATTTGCAGGACTGCTGCTTACTGCAACACCTCCAAGTACCATCACAGTTCGAGACATAATTCCAGTGCATTAAACAGTATTATATTTGCATTGTTTTGAAAATCTAAATGTGTCTTATGTGCTTGAGAATACGGCGTATGCGTACATTAGAGTATTTTGTATTCACTTATTTTTGCGTCTTTGAAACTACCATAATAAAATAGACATATCTGGCTACGTAATCCACGAAGGTGGTTATATCGATCTATTTCTAATCAGTTCTTGAAACTGTGATCGAGCCAATGGGAGATTTATTAGAATAAGAGTCTTGCTGAACGTAGCCTCATGGCCTATAATGATTTTAAAAAAAAATGAAAAACAGACAATAAACAGCGATGATATGAAAATAGGAGAGTCTGTAAGTCGAGAGATCCGAGAAAAATTTCAGACAATTCTGTTCAAAAAATCAATATTTAACTTTCGATCTCTACGCAT
This sequence comes from Thysanoteuthis rhombus, assembly GCA_963457665.1. Taxonomy (NCBI): domain Eukaryota; kingdom Metazoa; phylum Mollusca; class Cephalopoda; order Oegopsida; family Thysanoteuthidae; genus Thysanoteuthis; species Thysanoteuthis major. The sequence goes on from OY735229.1 coordinate 5,148,360, forward strand.
TCATTCTATATTTTTAGTAGAATGGCGGATACAACATATTTTGATAACTTCCAATTTTCTCCTCTGAGATTCGAAAAATTATTCAGTTAAAACCCTTTGTATTTAGAATTCTTCATCCCAGACATTTTATCGCGTCTCAATTACACCCGCCATGATACCCATCGTCTCGTCTCGTCTCGTCTGCTTTCAATCATATCGGCTTTCTTATCATAATCTGACAGTTACCATTTTGAAAATTATTATAGTTACATTTGCGGAAGATACGGGTATCCTAATGCAGAATGGCATCGGTGAACCGGTTTCAAACTTCGGCTAAGACAGTTTGTGTTCATTTCATACTAATGTCCTTGGTAACGTCATGAATCTATCCATTTTCCCTCACGCTATGGTTAAATAGCGAGACAGGCTAACTCTAGCACTGGTGGACAACCAGTGTAGGAGACAAACAACTTTTCAAACCAGGAAGTAGAGGCCCTTGGAGGTGGTTGGATGTCAACTCTGACTTCCTTCTGGCAGCTCCTACAGTCCAGCTATTCCCCAAAGCGTCACTTCCTTTTGAAATACATCGGTGTGGCCAAAGGGGTTTCTGTCGATTAGGCATCCCAAAATCTCCATTCGTTCAGGTATGGGGCCTGTAGCGGTCACTTCAGTGTCGTTCCACTCTTCGCCATCAGTATTTAAGGATAGATTTAATCATTTGAAAGAAAGTGAATGATAATAATGTATTCATAAGTGAGCCAGGCACCAAAATGGTTGGGGCACACCATCAGTATTCAAGGATAAATTTGATCATTTAAATGAAAACGAATGATGATGATCTGTTCCTAAGTTGAACAAACTAAAAATTCATCGATTTTGTAGCCAAGAGAATATTGTTGATCATGGTTTTCAAAATATTTTGAGAGTTTTTGCCGATTTGTTATAACGGCACATTGGTACAAGATGTCATTAAAAAAGATGCCATTCGTTAGATACAATATGAGATCAACGGTTCTACACTACTGAATTCAAGAGAGAACATAAAACTGCCATTTGGGCTCTTACTGAACAACACATTCATTTATTTATTGCATCATTGAAGAAAAAGAATTTAATACAATCCATTAAATAACAGAAGTGTGAAAACGTATTCAAATGTTATTTCAATATCCATGCTGGGAACACTGTCCCACACCTCTTGCTCTGCAGGAAGATCGATCCTCCTCACAGTAGCGGCACACCTACAGATGTTCTGAGGCTCAATTATGTGCTGTGACACAATCGTTGAAAATCACGGATCTAAGGGGTGTCTAAAGTGGTGGTTAATGAGCTAGTCTCACTAACCAGGATAGTGAGACCTATCCTCAATGTGTACTTCAATGTTTTGGCCAAGTGCCAGACTAAGCCAAGTTTAGTGAATATCTACTAGGTGCGCACTGTTCAGTGATGGTTAACGAGCTAGTCTCAAGGATCGCTAGCTAGGGTAATTAGTTCTAGACACAATGAATGCTCTATTGCGACGACCCTGTGCCAGACTAAGTTAAGCTTAGTTAATACCAAGAGCACACCTGTCACAAGGTTATGGTTAACAAGCTAGTCTCAAATATCACCTGCCGCCAGGCTAATGAGTCCTATCTCCACCTGATGTTCCACTGTTCTGGCCCGGGGCCAAAGTAAGCTACATTTAATGAATATCTAAACGAAGGAGTAAAAACAAAACGGAGAAAATATTCCGACTTAGTTTCACCGATTATTCAAGCAAAGAAATATGGCGCCTTGCCATAGTGCAGTGGTTAGCAAGCTAACCCCATGACCCCAGTTTGTTCGATCCTATCTCAGTGTCTGGTATATGTTGCCTTTGGAGTATATGTTGCATATAGGATCACGGATCAGAGTGTAGTATCTGAGCGCTCATTGAAAAGATGCTAAATAAACACACATACAATATATATATATATATATATATATATATATATAAATGCTCCCCTATTCAGGGTTGAGATCTCTTTAAGTGAGGTAACTCATCCATTGTAAACTTATGCAATGCTTTTCCATAGGAATAGAGCATTCTGGTGGATGAGGACTTTGTGCTTAAATTCAGCCCTCTTGACCACCTAGTTCCGTAGTTCACAGGTAGGATATCGGCCTCCGGGTCCGATGTGAGGGTTTCAATTCTACCGCACGGTACTGGATGGGATAAAGTTTATAGCCACACTGAAGAGATGTAATATATCGAAACAGCTGTCTGTGGATGACACAATATATATATATGCATAATCTAAAAAACTAAATATACAGTGAAAAAACTGTTTTTTTCCAAAAATACATGTCATTTCAGTATCCCGATATATATATATATATATATATATATATATGGAAGCTTGATGTTAAACGACGAGGGAAAATGAAATTCAAGGTTAGTGGAAAATAATTATCAAATTCTTGGGTTGACTAAGTTGGTAGAGAATCCACTAGAAGTTTTTTCTTCCCTGTAATTAGTATTCTTAAAGATGATATCATCAGTTGGTTGGGTGACTGAAGTGACTCAAAAATCTATTGAAAAAGTTTTTTAATGTTCAGTGTTTAAAGCTGTAAAGCTTTCGAGACTACATGTAATTTACATGGTTAGTTTATTTTATTACGTGTATTAATAGCACAATTTCCTTTGATGAATATTGAGCACTGTAATTAAACATCATCAACAACAGAAAAGAATTGTTTCTTTTATGTATCGTTACAAATTTCTAAAAATTAACCAGAACTCTCTCTTTCTCTCTCTCCCTCTCTCTCTCTCTATATATATATATATGTACATATATAAACGATGAATGTTTATGATCTTGTATGTATGTATTCATAAACAGCTGCGCCTTAAGGGCAGCAACTTGATCCTGGGATCAAGACAAGGTGGGTGGCACTGACCCCCGAACTCTTCCTTTTCTTTCCATTTTGCAATTGTGAATGTGAATTTCTTGCAGTGCCTTTGCCAGTTTGACAGTACCTTTTTAAGGAATCTGAACCTTACCCGATAATGAAACGTGTGTCGTTGAACATAAGCCCTAACCCTAACCTTAGCCCTAACCCAAGAACGACAATAAAACATGGATACTATTTAAATCTGATGGTTTGCTGTCACATGCGAATGACTAACGGGTCTGCTCAGGAGTGTGAGTGGGCCTTATAGGGGAGGGGGTGTGCATGAGCAGTTACGAGGGTGTACAGGTCCTACAGTGAGTGTGGTTATTTTATGAAATCTCTATAAAATATAATTTGCTTTCAAGCATCGTTATATTTGAATTTTTATTATTGAATTTATTTTAGCATATATATATATATATATATATATATATATATATATATATATATGTGTGTGTGTGTGTGAGAGAGAGAGAGAGAGAGAGCATTAACGGCTATTTGGATTTCATTGACTGAAATGACAAGGATTTTGAAAAATTCTCTTACATCTGTAGTGTTTAAAGCTGTGATGCTTTCTCGGCTATAAATCAGAAATTCACCTAAAACATGCCAACAAGGTGTGAACAGATCCACTTGTAAACCAACATAGTGTGAAAAAATCCACTTCAATAATTACAGCAAAGGCGTGAAACAGCCTGTTGCAGGACAATGCATATGAAAAAAAATTAATTATCTATTTGTGTGTGTGAATGTCGTATATCATTTGAAGCGACCTCTCATTGTTACGGGGAGAATGGGTCACTCGGCTTATATAGAGAAAATGGGGCTGCTGCTGGAATCGAACCTGTGACCGATTTTTAAATATATATATATATATATATATATATATATATATATATATATATATATATATATATATATGCACATATGTATATATATATATGCACATATGTATACATGAATATACGTATATATATATATATATATATACACAAATAAATATCAACGTATGTACACACATATATATACTTAAACATATTTATATACATACACATATATATAATATACATACACATACATATATGCGTATATATATCCTTACACACACATATATGTGAATATATATATATATATATATATATATATATATATATATATATATATATTACGTGCACACATGCACGCACACACACACATACATATATATATATATATATATATATATATATATATATATATATATATATATATATATATATATATATATATTGTTTTATATTTGTGGATTATTTTCACTGTATTTCACTGGGGATCATATGCTCCTTTAATTTTTCTTCTTCACTACGGCTCCTTGAAAAATAAACTTTCTCTCGGCCATTTCGTTCATAGGTAAGAGATCATATGCCTTGTGGTGATGCACAAATACCTCAGTGCACGTTTGGATCGTCAGTAAGGAAGAAACTACCGAATAAATAGTTTGCAAGACTTGCAGGCAAGCCGCTGCACTACAACAGGATGTCAGATTAAATGAAATTCTCCAGTTATCGTGGCTAAAACCATCTTTATTTTGCTACGTCATATCCTGTTATCTTTTGCAAGCTATGAATCAGCAGATTCTAAAAGCTGTATTTGCACACAAAGACCCGCATTCAAGGATATTTCATGAATATAGTATGTCCTAAAACTGTTTGCACCTAAGCTTCATGCTTCAAAGATCAATTGTGCCAGAGACTCTTCGGCTATTTAATGCCGATGAAGGGTTTTTTGAGTTAACTAAGTGGTGCAAGTATCCATTTATCAAGTCTGTCCGGAAAATATCCAGATATTTGATTGTAACAAAAAATAGTGTAGCTAAGGCAAGGATGCCCTAGTCTTCTTCAAAGTATTTCTCTTGGGAGTTAACTCACTTTGCCCACTATCACTTCTAGATTATAGTTGAGAAATGCTAAAATGCCTTATATACATGGAAGAAAAACAGATACTTCAATGTGAAAAAACATTAAAAAATGGTTTACTTTCAACATTTCATTTATGGTCGTAATAATGATACGAAAAAAAATTAATACACCTGGCTGAAAGATAAAGACCAAATAGTACATGGTACTATATGCTAGCCCTAAAACATCCGAGTTTGAAACACTGGACAAGTGCATTCCCCCTTTCATCAGACCCCTCTCAGTCGTGATTGCAGTTTTGTGTTCATTTGTGTTTTTCTCGTGAAAAAAAAAAACGATGAAATTCGAAATTAAGAACATTCGGAGAAGTTTTTATAAAAAAATCCGTCAAGATTTCCAGGTCTAATTGGAGAATCTGTCCGGGAAATTACGGACAGATGGCAAGCCAAAGATAGATAGATATGAACTGACTTGGGTAGATGATATGATATCATTTACAAGTGTCAGATATTCTCGTCCGGCACGTGCTGACATTTAGTGAGCTAATGAAATATTGAAAGTGTCAGAAAAAGAAGAATGAGACAAAAAAAAAAAAAGGCAAAAGGAGAAGAAAGGGAAAGAAAAGAAAAGAAAAGAAAGGAAAACAAAAAAAGAAAAGAGAAAGGCAGAGAAAAAGAAACAAAAAAGGAAAAAGAGGACAAGACAGAAGTGGAAGAAGAAGAAAAAGAAGGTGCAAGAAAAAATAGAAAAGGTAAAGAAAAGAAAAAACTGAGAAAGGATGACAGAAAGGAAGGGAGGAAGGAAGAAAGAAAGAATTAATGAATGAAAGAAAGAAAGAAAGAAAGAAAGAAAGAAAGAAAGGAAGAAAGAAAGAGAAGAATGACGCAATGGAGTCAGATTTCAACAAGTCGTAAGTGAGGAGTCTCAACAGTTGATGTATCGAGTCATGTCGGTGACTTCAAGTCCGGTAATTTTATGGGTTCTGCCCCTCTGGAGATGGTACCACGAAATAGCATAGGGAAAACATTTGATACTTTGACACTGATATTCGACAGATGTGCTCTATGTTAGCCCTAAAAATTTAATAGGGCTCTCTGACAATCCTCGATGTTGTACTCCTTCCTTATCAACGTCTTCGTTTCTATTCTTTATATACATAGATACACACACGCGCACGATTATCATTTGCAAATCCGTCATCAATAATTGATTTAGATTTTCTTCAATTTTACTTGAAATTCAAGTGCAAAAAACTGCCCACGACAATCTCATGCAAGAAAATCTAAAGAGAGATAATACAAAAAAAAAAGCGTTCTGCAAATGACAAAAACCTATAATGCTATATTACTTTGAATACATATATGCATTTATTTATGAAAGATATTTTTCAAAGTTTAAACATAGTAAAGAATTTCTGAAGGAATGAGATGAAGACGAAGGAACCAGCATTGCTTTTACGGACATTCAGGCCAGCAAGGTTAGCAGAAGGTTTGGTCTACGGAATGCAAAGATGACTTAAAAAGCAGCATTTTCTGAACAAGAGTTTTTCGGAAACCTTGATGAAATTAATGAAGGGGAACGGGTATTTGTTAGAGCATATATTCAACGCCAATGAAACTGTTCTGCTTGGGGTGGAGCTGAGGGTGGGAGGAGATGCTACTGAGAATGTTTATTACGCAAAGAGCGAACACAGTAAATGTGTTTTATGGGTGCTAAATATACAGTAATGTACGTATTGCATTCCAGAGAATATAGTACAGTAATAAGAGTTGAGGCTTAGCAGGATGACTAGAGTTATTCACGAAATTTCAATTTAGTGAGGGGCCTGTACCTCATCTACCCTGGAGAAATCTGAGAGCCAACTGTATATATATAAGTATACATATATATATATATATATATATATATATATATATATATATATATATATATATATATATATATATGTGTGTGTGTGTGTGTGTGTGTATAATTTTAGAGACATTATATTTGGGAACATTTTTCGTGCAGCACCGGAATTAACTGAATAGCAAATCAAATCGTCGACCACGGAAGAAATGAGCGCGTTTTTTTTGTTTTTTTTTTTCCATTGATTTACGTAGTCGGCTGTTCGATTTACTTGTCGGTTAATTCCGGTGCCGGACGAAATATGTTTCCTATTATTACGTCTCAACAATAATCACATTATATTGAATACAAATTGTCCAATCTTCCCTCCCTCCCTCTCTCTCTCTCTCTCTCTCTCTCTCTCTCTCTCTCTCTCTCACTTTCTGTGTATATATATGTATATCCATGAAGTATCAAGCCGTTCAATATCAAAAATAACATACACGGGACAATTGCGACTCAGTCCATGTCGAATTACTCCCCTTGGGACCTCAAGCACTTATCCCACCATCCCTTGCACTTTTCAAAACAGTCTGCAATGTCCTCTTTCGGGATCGCCATCAGCTGCCTCCTCCTCATCATCATTATCACCAACAGTCTTTCGTCGTAGTTCAAAAACTTGAAAAGTCCGAAGAATTTGATAACTAGCAAATATCCGAATATTTCACTTTCATCTTACCCATGAGGTTTAAGGCGCATAAAGGTATCTACTTTTGTAATGAGCAGAAACCCACGAATAGCTGGGATTGTCTCATATGTATAGGTCCCACCGTTATACGAAAGTAGAGCGATCCCGTGAAAGAACCTTTCGGAAGCCGAATGATGTAAAGCGAAGAAACAATTACATTCATTTAAGTTGGAAATTTTTTTGAGTGTTGCCACGCACATTGGTGATGTTAGGCTAAATCGTCGGAGTTTGTAATGTTAGGAGATACAGGAGACTGGGATATAAGACAGAGGGAGAGAGAGGGAGAGGGTTTGCGCTGCCTTTATAACGATCTCAATTTTTGCCTTTGGGCTCTTTTTCGTAAAAATAAAAGAAGTGGCACAAAGTGAAATTCCAAAAAAACAGTGTTTACCTGTGCTCCGGAATTTTATCAATTTTCCGATCTCTTTCACTCTCTCCCCCCTCTCCATGTGTCGATGTACGTATGTTTACCTATTCATCTATCTACATATCTCAGACTTTGAGTGTATGTGAGCTCGACGTCTTTAACTCTCAGGCGATCGTAGTCAACACAGCGTTATAACCGAGCCGGAATCAGTTTAGCAATTTTGAAGCTAAATCTGGCTATTTTGGAGCTAGATTGATATTTTTGGGTTCACCATGCAACTGCTTTATAATGTGAACCCTGTTAAAACGAATCGTAACATAACGGGTTGGAGTCAGGGGTTACTGAGATCAGGTCTAGAACTTCAACTCCTCTATTTCGTTCAGGCCGAATTCTGACCCAACGCTGTCTATTTACAAACATTTCCATCTCATTCCTGTCTGTTTCTTTGAGTAAATAGATAAATTTGCTGGTTGCTGCTGGGGTAAAACTCCATCCCTACTTCTATTTCGACTTGAGATAATGACTGGAAGCTCTGAAATGTATATACAATGAATGGAACATTATATATATATATATATATATATATATATATATATATATATCGACGGAATGATAAAGTGGGAAAATATTTTGGAATTTTGAGTTGTCACACCTATCTCTTGAGTTTCTCTTTTCTCTGCCCAATTGTCATTTTCTTCAACATTCTGTCGGATCACTTCATGTCCACAATACAAACATATAGATTTTAGTATAAATTGTATTATTCATTTATTGGAATGAAATAATCCCTTGTGTATTTATAGCCTGAATTTTGGTAGATATGTAGGACTTCTCAGATTACCTCAGTCGGTAAGAGACACAACTACCAATCTGTTGATCGTGCTTTCAAATCATAGTAAAAGTCAACCTCAGGTTTTTGACTGGAGTTTGACTGTAAGCAATGAGTCCCCAAAAATGTGACATCACAATCCTTGTTTAGTTCCACAAATTATTTGGTGTGTGACAGTAAATGACAAGAAACAAAAACCAATGTTGGCTGATGGAATTACCTATTAATCATTTTTAATTTGTGACTAGTATTGCTTTCAGTTCATCTGAACTTGCTTCTCATCGTGTATTATTATTAGTTGTAATATTTTCTTTTTTTGTTTTCTCTTATTAGATGAAGCACTGTCAGCCATTATTAATTTGTGACTAGTATTCCTTTCATGATTTTACTTTTCTTTTAATTGAGTCGTATTTTTAGTTGTAATGTTGACTTCATTCATTTCTTCTTTTAAATGAAGCATTGTCAACCATTTTTAATTCTTGACTACAAATTATTTCATCTTATTTTGTTAGCTTGTAATTAAGCAGTATTGATAGTAATGATATTATCTTGATTTATCTTTTTTCTAAAATGAAGCATTTTCAGCCATTATTAATTTGTGACTAAAATTGTTCATTTCAATTTAACTTTCTTTTATTGGAGTCATATAATTAGTAATAAAGATATCTTGATTTTTTTAATAGATGAAGCACTGTTGGCCATTATTAATTTTTGATTAGTATTTCTTTCATCCTAATTTTCTTTGAATATAATAAATAGTTGTAATATATTGATTTTTTTAATTAGATGTAGCATTGCCAGCCATTATTAATTTGTGACTAGTATTTCTTTCATCTTGATTTTACTTGCTTTTAATAAAGCAGCATTAATAGTAATAATCTTATCTTGATTTATCATTTTTCTTAGATGAAGCATTTTCAACCATTATTAAATTGTGACTAAAATTTTTCATCTCAAGTCATATTGTTAGTAGTTATAATATCTTGATTTTTTTTTTCATTGAATGAAGTATCATCAATCATTACTTATTTTTGACTAGAATTTATTTCATCTTGATTTTACTTGCTTTTCTTTGAATAGTATCAACAGTAGTAGTATTATATTGATTTATTTTATTTTTATTCGACGAAGCTTTGTCAGCCATTGTTGATTTTTGCCTTCCTTAATTTCACATAGGTTTGGTAAGAGTTGATTGGTCGCTCCTCTACATACATAAATAAGTGTAGGGATGTAGGAGTGGTAGTATACGTATCTATATATGAAAGGTGGATGATTGAATTTCTTTCATCCTAAATCCAATTCCTTGTCATTGTAACTCTTCAGATCATCATAGTCATAATGAAACAGTAATGGCTAGAAATAAAAGATAATCTCTTAGTGAGACCCAAACTCACATCCCTTGAGCTTGGGAAGTATGGTTATTGCATATCAGATGCTGAACCGTTTGAGTTAAGAGAGGTCTACGGCTGTCAGAAAATCAAATTTAGCCATTTAGACTCAACGTCTAATTTTCTCCGATCGCTCAGTGCCAAATTAGTAATTATTTTGCCTTTACTTATATTACTATTGTATGCGTAAACATTTTCCATCGTTTCCGGTTTACTAATGGTCATTGATTGGTGATCTGTCTATTTGCAATAAGATGCAAGTAAATTTAAGATGAAAGAAATGCTAGTCAAAAATAGATAATCATCAATGTTTCGTCTATTTCATTTATACGAACCTGCATCCCCGTTTGTACTATCCGAGCACGGTCCTCTGATTGGGGTTGGGGAAAAAACGGGATATTTGTTCCCCTCCCCCTGGATCATTCCTTCTCATCAGGACGGGGTTTTAAAGTTGATACCCTATAGTCAATCATGGATAATGGTTGTGTACAAATGTTTAATATTATCGCAACTTGATAAACCCGTATGAAAAATGATGGTATTAGTCTTCGCTGGTAACAGGGTTGCCGCTAAGTTGTATTCCGAATATATCCTCAGGTACCCCCACCCCAGGAAATATATCATTTTGCAAGGAAAAATGGCAGCAGACGCCCATGTTACTGACCCTTATTAATACTCATGTGGGGGATACGCCCATCAATTGCCACCGTCTGCAATACTTATCCCCTACCAGACAAACGAAAAATTCCTCTCAAGCGTATAGTCTCTGCGTGCATAGAAATGCCTTGAAATAAACAATTTATATTTTGATGTCCGTTTTTTTCCCTCTTTTTATGTAGGTAGACACAGTGCTTATGTTTATATAATTGCCAGTGAGACCCGTGGGAATCTAACAGTTATTTCAAAAACTTTAATACATAAAATATGTATTAAAATAAGAATTATTTTGAAGAGTACAAAATTTAATACTCCCTAAAAGAAAACAAATAAACCTAATCCTAACTTTCTTTTTTTTTTGTTGTTGAGAAATTGCCGAATTGGCGATATCATCATCAGTCTCTCAACGTCTGTCGTTAGATATAGATCTCCCCCAGGATTTGCCACACTTCTCTATCGTGGGCGTCATGGAGCCAGTATTTTCTGAATTTGTCTAGCTCGTCTCTCCATCTAATGGTCTGCCGGCCTCAGTTGCGCATGTGATCTCTGGGGATTTATGTCGTGAGTAGTGATGTCCATCAGTTGTCTGTCATTCTTGCAACAAGGCCAGCCCATTGTCATTCGAGTTTTTTAATGGATTCTATGATGTCCTTGATTCCTATCTTCTCCCGCATGTATTTTGCTGTCTTGTGGTCTCTCCATGTAAGGTTGAGCATAATTCTCTCATGTGCGCGTTGCATGGTTCGCAATTTGCAGGTCTGTCTTATGGTTAAGTTCCATGTTTCAGCTCCATAAGTGACTATCAGGATTAATGGGATCTTCTTGTTTTTGAAGGTTGAGTTTGTTCTGCTAAAGGCTTGCACTCCTAGAAAGATTTTTCACTTGATTTCTTCTTCTTTTGAGGGTCTCATGGAGATTCCCTGTCCTAAGTAGATATAGCGGTCTACTTTTTCGAATTCTGCATCCTCAATTTTGATCTTAGTGTTCTTATATCCGACATGGTTGTTGCACATGATCTTCGTCTTGCTAAAGGTCATATGGAGGCCGACTTTCTTACCCTTTTCATTTAGTTCATCTAGCATTAGTTGGAGGTTGTGTAAGTTCTCTGTGAGAGGGGCAATACCGTCTGCAAATCTGAGGTTGTTCAGATATTCACTGTCTATTTTGATTCCTTTACTTTCCCAGCTGAGTCTTCTGAAGATCATCTCGAGGCAGGTTGTGAAGAGTTCAGGTGAGCTGGTATTACCTTCTTACCCTTTTTTGAGCTGAAAGGGCTTCGAGTCTTTAGGTAGCGTGATAAAGGAGCTGCTGTGACTGTTTATATGTTGCAGCATTTCGACTTATACTGGGTCTATACGTTATAGCATGATGGCCTCCATGACCTATGGGATTTCCACAGAGTTGAAGGCCTTTTTGAAGTCGATATATGCTATAGCGAGTGGCATCTTGTATTCTGCTGCTTTTTCTTTCAGCTGATTTATCAAATGCAGATGGTCCATGGTCAAGTAGCTTTTTTTTTAAAAGCCAGCTCGCTCCCGTCGTTGGTTTTCATCTAGTATCTTTGTGATTCGGTTGGTGATGATTTTTGTTAAAAGTTTGATTATGCAATTGAGTTGGCTTATAGGTCTGTAGTTGTTGAGATCTTTTGGGTTTCCTTTTTTTTTTCATAAAAGCATTATGATTGCAGTGTTCCAATCAATTGGGATTTTACTTTGTTTTAGCCAAAAGTTGAATAGGGCGGCCACTTTCCTAGTGATGATCTTACCCGCTTTTCTGAGAAGATCGATGGTGATGTTGTTTGTTCAGGGGTCTTTCCTTTCTTAGTCTGTTTGATGGCTTTTTTCACCCCCACGTGGTTGCTTCTGGAAAATCCCAGAATTAATTACTCGCGTCTGACACATCCGGTTCATTGCTTTGTCGTCCTTGTTTGAATGAATAGACTTTTTGGTAAAATTCTTTGGCACCTTCGACAATCCTGTCTATGTCTGTTGTTAGTTCTCCATTTTCCTCGAGCATGTTGGTTATTTGCTTCCATCCTAAATTGAGACCCGTGTTTATAGCTTTGAAGCCCTGACCTTTTTTGAGAGTCGATTCGATGACTGCTGTTGTGTATCTCTTTCTGTTTTTCTTTCGTTTCTTCTTGATGATTTTGTTTAGTTCGGTCTCTTCAATTTTCTCTTTTAATTGATCATGTAATCAAACTTTAAAAACCATGTCTAGTTAACATTTTTATTATACTTTTATTATGTACTTGTTGATACATGCGGAAAAATTCAAGAATATCTTTAGAAAGAAAAATAATAGCGAATTTCTTTTTCTTGAGGATTCCATAGTTTTAAAAAAAGTGGGAAGGAAGGAGGTGTTTTTATCAACAAAATTGTTACTCCTGGGCGAAAAAGTGAAGTTTCATGTACAGTAAACAAGGAAAAGCTTTAGTTTCCGGGCCAGAGTTCAGACCATTTAAGATTTTACGGACGCAGGTGTGATGCCATAACCACTGACGGTTTTACCCCCTGGAGTCGTTGTACTGTTCTGTCATATCAAGTACTAGGGGCTCATGATTTCTCCTGAGTCTCCTGAGTCCTTAAGACCAGTGCTATAACTTTGCAACAATAGCTGTGAGGACTAAAGGGACTCCTTCTTACCCACACGTTCGTGCGTGCAGTATCCCCACGTTAAACCGACCTTGTGTCACAGTCTTTCCTCGTGGAGGTCAAGGTAAATAGGAGAAAACCAAGTATCTGATGGTTAAGAACATTAGCCCCAGACAAATTCCCAGAATAGATCTATGAAGATAAATTCTAGAAAAATAATGTGTTCACACGTTAAACGCAAAAATAAGGTTTGTATACAGTTAGTTTAAGTTGTAACAAACGCAGAAAAACGGACAAACGAAAAGGTTAACAATGATATTTCGGTTTTTCTTGAAGGAATTAAAGGGAAAGGCTAGAGGTAACGGAGCAAGTGAACACGTGTGTCCAGAGCTTGTATAGGGAGTCGTTGTCGGAAGTGACGTTTGGGATGTTTTGTTAAGAGTGAAGTTTCGTAAATTTTAACTAAAAGTAAAAGGGGCTCCCCACAAGAACGGATTGTGTATTTTATAAATATAGTAATTTAGAATGAATTTGTATCAGACCAAATATAGTGAGTGATCAGATGAGACTCCAACCCATAAACAACAGCCAGCAAGATAAGCTTCCTAATCGTTCTTATATGAAGTTTATCCTGATTTGTTTGTTTTTCTTTAGTATGATCTACTTGTTAATCCCATTGGAAAAAATACACGGATATATTTGCTATGAGATGTTTTATTAAGACAGAATAAAAATAATAAAATGATTCGTCGGGAATAGCGCACAGTTTGAAACGATGGACGAGAAGTATTTTTTTCCAGCTACATTTTGCCCCATCCTTTTCCCAAGTGGAAGAGACCAGTGTTACGACTAGCGAACTAAAGAATCCACACCACTGTCCATTCTTAGAGTACTTTGATATTCAATCAGTAATAGATAGCGACAGTTTTGAACAGAGAAACAGAGAAACACAGAATCAAACAGAAAAAGTCGCATTGTTCATTATATAGATAGATTTACGAAAAATTTTCACCGATGGTTTTCAGATGGGTGGGTGGGGATGCACTTGGCTTCCAGGGGAGGAATTCCAGCGAGAGGAGAAGAAATCAGGGGGGGGGGGTGGAATTCCAGTCAGGTGAAGAACGCATCTGAATGACCTCCGTTCTGTCTCTACAGACAATGAAGCGGCCCCTCTAGGGTGCATGTCTGGGCGAAAAGATCCTGAGGTGCACAGTAGTCAGACTCCCCCAGAGTCTAGCAAGAGCTTGTTTTTGGACGGACGTCAAATTGGGCATCAAACCGTCTAAAAGCTAGACTGATTGCCTTCCCGAGGTTAGAGCGGCGAAAATGCTTAACTACTTTACCCATAGCTGTAAGAGGAAATAGATTCATGTCTTTTCCAGTGGCATTTGTGCGAAATATACAAAAAGTGAAGTGAACAGCTCGACCGGAGTTCGAACTCGGGTCGCCGATCGCACCTCCACGGAGAAGAACAATCCAAAATGGTGGCAGAATTGGAGAGACCTTGGCTCGCAAAAAGAAGGAACATTGTTGGAACGGTAAGAACCAAGCGACAAAAATTAATTAATATTTAGATTTAAATAGAGAAAAAAACCGCAGAAAGAATCCTGTACTTATAAATCTGTGAATAATAAGCATGCCGACTGTCTTCATTCGCTCACATAAGCACATGTGTCTTTAATTGACTTAATTAATACTTCGTCTTATAAATGAATGAACGAATAAATGACAAAAACACACATTTGGAGATTAGAATATAGAGTTTAAAGATAGCACTAAAGGTTAGAGGCTAAAGGTTACGCCCCGAGAAGAGATACGGCACAGCTTGAATAAAGAAAGCTTTCAGATAAGATGGGAGAGGGTTGTGAATAGCCTAGTGGTTAGTACAATTGCGAGCAGCCTGATATATCTCAAATTGATATTAAAACGAAATCAAAAAGAAGAAATTAAATGCTTAATGAAGAAGTTCAGAGATGAGTTGATTGATCTAAGTCAGCTGATATCTATATATCAATCAATCTTCATATCTTTCTATCTATCCATCTTCATTATCTACCTATATATCTATGTTCATTATTTATTATCATTATTTATCTATCTATGTCTTCATTATCTATCTATCTATCTCAGTCTGTTCGTATCTATCAATCTATATCTATCTATCTATCTATCTATCTATCTATCTATCTATCTATCTTAGTCCCTATCTATATATCTATCTGTTTGTTCGTACCTTTCTATCTATCCCTGTTCGTACTTCCCTACTCCCTTCTCTCTCTCCCCCTCTCACTCTCCGTTCTCTCTCTCAATCTATCTACACACACACACACACACACACACACACATATATATATATTTATATATGTATGTATGTATGTATATATATATATATATCAATCAGTCTATTCGTAGCTATCCATGTCTGTTCATATCTATCTCATATCATACCATCTGCACATACCATTTGTTGCAGGTGAAAGGTAATTTATGTCCCATAAAGTATCGTATTTTACTGAAGGGAAAGAATGCAAGCGAAAGACGAATACTTGCGGTGAAAGAAAAATGTTGTGCCTTTTGGCACACCAGATAATTTCTCCCTTGAATAAGAGGTAATGAGGTAATTTAGAAAACCATTACTATTGTAATGAGTTCAATCCTCACTGTGGCCCGTAGAGCGATCTAGTTCAACGACAAACTATTACTACCCTTGTGAGTTCCATCCTCTCTTCAAGCCCCATTCTTGTGGCCTTGTGCCAGACTGAGACAAGCTTAATAAATAACTAATAGTAGAATAATAGTTGCACAACTGTTACTACCATGACCATCGCATGTCATCTACTTGAAGAAATCTGTGTGTGTGTGTGTGTGTGTGTGTGTGTGTGTGTGTACATCACGATAATTTGACAATTGTCCATACAAATTGCCATTCGTCGGATATATTAGTCGGTATACACGGCCCTGCAGTGTTGATTTTGAAGTTGTATGGATCAGTGGTTCTGGAGAAATCTGATAAAAATAAATCGAAGATCATAGATCTTTCTTCTCAGTTTGTATCAATTATCTACCTTGACTTCGATGTTCAGAATCATCCCAATCTAAGCTATTAAATGTCTACATTTCCAACACTGAAGAGAAGTAATCGAAATGCTTCGAAACCATGGTTTCGTACGATAGACAGGAAATTATTTTGTATGACAATTAAGGTAAAGTGATCCACCTGCCATAAAATCTGGCCCTTTCCAAAATTGTTCGTTTGGGACGAGTACTGTCCTAGTAGTGTTAAAATCGTTATTTGTAATAAAAACATTACTTGTGAATAAGATTACTAGTATCGATAATCAAACAGTATTAATTCTGCTATTATAAATTCGTTCAACGTTTTTATCATCATCTTTTATCATTTCATTCTTATTTTTAGATTAAGTATTGTAAATCATTATCATCAGTTTTGACTACTTTTTGAAAAAAAATACCTTAATTTAAAAAAAACAAGCAAACTTTTTTTATTGCAACTTGATCGGGGGCGGGACATTCCTGTCAATACGAAATTCACAGCTTTGCACAAGGTATTTATAACATCTAAAAATTCCTGCTGATTTGAAGGTTAAGGTTTGCCCTGCAGTGATAGCTCGCTGGTATATATACTGGGATAAGAGTCAGCACGGTTCGATTTTAGAGACTGACATTGGCGGTTAATATCAATTGGGCGTAGAACAGGCTTCCCGAGGCAAAAGGGGCGTGAGTCTGAGTCACGCTGGAAAGTTTTTTTATTCTTATTTCATTCTTATTCTTATTTTTATTCTTACTTTTATTTTTATTCTTATTTCTTCTTCTTCTTCTTCTTCTTCTTCTTCTTCTTCTTCTTCTTCTTCTTCTTCTTCTTCTTCTTCTTCTTCTTCTTCTTCTTCCCGATCTGTACTGTTCAATCACGGTCGTAGGTCAACGGCCCGAGTTTCGATAAAAAGTATAAATTGTTAATAGAGAAATAGAGAAATCATTTTTTTTCCCTCATAAATCTTTCACAGTATTTTAACTTGTCATGTCCTGGAGTTTGGATGGGGTGCAAATTATATCATAATGTTTATCGGTGTTCGTCAGTGAAATCAAACCATATTGCTCATGTCAGCCATCCAAGTAAAGAGAAAAGCGAGCCATCACTGCAGGGTAACCTTAGCCTTCAATTCAAATTTCTAGAAAGTGTTCTAGATATCTTGAACTTGTACGGATCTATCAATTTCATATTGACAGGGAAGAATGGCTCCGATCGGATATAACCTTGACAAAAAAACAAGTCATGTGAACCTGAAGGAAGGAAGAAAAAGAAGAAAGAAAGAGAGAAAAGGAAGGAAGGAGGGGGGAAGGAAGGAAGGGAGAAAAAGCGGAGAAAAGAGCGAAAGAAAGAAAGAAAGAAAGAAAGAAAGAAAGAAAGAAAGAAAGAACAAGTGAAGGACGTAAGAAGAAACATTGGATAAAGAAAGAAAGAAGCAATGCATATGAAAAAATAAGTGATAAAGGGAGAGCAAGGAAAATGGGAAGGAGTGAAATAAATGGAAATGAAGGAAGAGAAAGCAAGAAAAGATGAAAATCAAGCAAAAGTGGAAGAAGAAGAAAAAGAAGAAGAAGAGGGAAAATAGAAGAATAAAATAGAAGAAGAAGGAAGCGAATAGGAAAATTAAGCAAAAAGGAAAGGTGATAACAAAAAAAAGGAAAGAAAACAAACAGAAAAGGAAAGAAAAGGGAAGAAAGAAAAAAAAAGTGAATTAAGAGACAAAAACGGATTAAGAGAAAAAGAAGAGAAAAGAGGAAGCAAGAAAGAAAGAAGAAATAAAAATAAGTAAATAACAAAGGACAGTGTGAAGAAGGATGACAGACAAAAAAGGAAAAGGGTAAAAAAGAGAAAAAATAGAAATAAGGAGGAAAAAGGGGCAAAGATAAGAGAAACAAAGAAGAAGAAGAAGAAGAAGAAGAAGAAGAAGAAGAAGAAGAAGAAGTCTATTGAATCCATGAAGATGAGGTCTGATAAGGTTTTGGGAAGTCCTTGACACAGACTTGGGGAGATCGTTAGATTATATCAAACACATTCATTTTTTTTGCGTCTTCGTCTTCTCTTCCTTTAAGGGCCATCAAATTCACCTAAATGGATAAAAAGGCTGTCCCCATGACGCGAATTCGATTTCGAGGCCACTGTCAGTGTCTGCAACCTGGGTGTCCAGCCCCTACTTATAAATGCTGGGTTTTTCCTCGATTGATATCGCCCAGGATTAGAATTCATATCTTGGTCTACAGCGCCATCTGACCTGGTTTAAACAGCATGCATCAACGTTGGCTAATTGTATGTCAGACCAGTGTGGAATTCAACATGATATAGCTTTCGTTGCTCAACAGGGACACGGTATGGAAGTCCTTGCTTAACAAAGAAACATTTGTAAAATTGGCTCAGTTGGTAAGAGAGCCGTCTAGCAATTGCTGGGTCGTGATTTTAAATAGTAGTGGAGAAATGTTTATTTCATACATCGGTTCGATTTAACGTTATGACAGACAAACAGTGAAGAGTTTACTTTCTTGAATTAGGTGAGGATTGTTCTTGTTCTTGTTGTACAGGGGAGGGAACCTCCAACTTGGACTCGAGTTTAACAATAAAGGAAAATCAGTTCAATGGATAAATTGAACAACAGTAGTAATCGAAGATGGCAAAGGGTTCCATTCTTTTTTTTATGAGTGCGTGTATTTTTGTGTTTGTCTGTGTGTTCCAGCGCTCCTGCCCATACCGTCTTGTTTGCAGACTTGGAAAATATCACTAGTACTCCACCAAACCCCTTTTAGATTTTTTTTTCATTTTTTGGGAAAATACTTTTGGGAGCCTCATTTCCATGTATTTGATAACAACATCTAGGTTCTCCTGACAGTTTTTCCATTATTGACTGTGATGGTGAGTCCATCATACCCTATTTATTATATACAACTGACCATTTCTAGCATTAACTTTAGACCCCCCAAATCAATGATTGTCTGAAAAGTATAAGTATTTTCTGCGCACTCCCCCTTCTCAGTTGCTCACGAGATTTTCAGTCCTGCACAGGCCCGGAAAAAGATTAGGGGGAATATCAGTGGAGATAGACCGACATCCGCACCCACACATATTCTCATAAGTACGTAAACCTAACCGTGGATATATTTTCAAGTACATAGATGCACCTGTTATAGTATCGACTTACATAGGAATACACCCCCTTCACAGACACACTCACATATGTATGTAAACTTGACCGAAATATACATTGATGCCTCCTGTGGCACTAATATGCACCCCTAATAGTATCCACTTACAGAGGGGTAAACACACACACACACACACACACACACACATGCACACACACACACACACAGATTCTTGAATGTACGTAAATTTGACAGTAAATGAGCACCAACACCACCTCCGGCTCCATAATGCATCCTTTATAGTATCAGTTTAGATTGGAGTATACTCATGAACACGCTCGTAAAACACACTAAAACAAATATTCTGAAGGGAATCTAGTGCGTGCACCCTCTTTATGGTAACTGTACAAAAGCCTTGGGTGAAGGGTATCATTATCTCGTCTCATTCTGACCCTTCCCTCCTCAATAGTTAGTCATGGCGGCCAAAATCCTTCTTCCACGAGGAAAGCAAAGACAATTTTCTACCTTCCCTCTTCTCTTTACCCGTCATTTTCTTTGATTTTTTAACGACTGACCCTAACCACTGGTTGTTTATCTCCATTGTACACAACTACTTCCCGATGTGTAACTGACATTTTCTGCGACGTTGCTAGAGAATGTCGTGAATCTCTTCACAACGACGATCCTACTTCTACGAGGCTAAGCCTAGATGGACACTGCTGCAGTCACTAGTCTTACTTCCGTTAAAGAAGGAGAAGGTATCCGTCTGTCTCGATAGACAATGAAACGATACCGAAGTAACCTCTCCCCAGGGCGCAAGCACGTCTTAAGTGTACGGAGATTCTGGGACACTCAGCCGACAGAATCGCCCTCTTGGCCCCGCTGATGTTGTCCAAAGGGGGTGATACGTCCGGTATCAGCTTTGCATACTGGATGTGCCGGAAGGAAGTCAAAGTTCGGCATCCGACCAAAAGAGCTCAATTCCAAAGTTTGGAATCAGAGTTGTTTGTCTTCAAGACTAGTTACCAGCCATGGCTGGAGAACCAGTCTATCCTGCTGTTTATCGACAGCTCGGGGGAAAAGTTGGATTCATGCCTTTCCCAAAGACAATAATACGAAGTGAACGCAAGCAGTCTCAACTAATGTTTGAATTCGGTTTGCCGATTGCATTCTTCACATTTTCAAGAATTAGGCAGCTCCTAATTCTGCAATGTGACTCTCTTAAAAGACAGGAATCCAATCTCCTCACATCAACATACATTCTAGTGTAGATTTGTCCTCAGCATGCTATAATGAGGCTTGGATTAGGGAGCCTGAATGCATTGGCGTTTCTCCGACTCCTAAGCACTGCAGAACCAATGGCAGGATTTAGCTGCTATATCTGTTGTTAGTTACAACATGAGAAATTGGAGGGAATAGCAAAATGATTAGGGGAAATTACGGAAGACTACTGAGCGCTGGGCCCTATTCCAGGGGTGATATGATATTTTGCTCCAATACCCTTGGTGCATATTCGCTGAACTAATGTCTCGGACACTGTGAATGTGATTGTCACAGAGTACACAGGCTCAATCAAACTGCCAACTGAATAACACCACAGGAGAGTGTATGTTCATATGTGCGCCGAAAGATGCCCATTGAATCGTTGCCAAATTATATCAAGACCAAACAACAGGTTCTCATGATATTGAAAATGAAATGACAACACGCACATACACACAAACATATATATTGTATTAATTATATATATATATATATATATATATATATATATATATATATATATATATATATGTGTGTGTGTGTGTGTGTGTGTATTGTATGTATATATATGATAAAACTGTAAATACGGCTAGCAAAGAGATTAAAAAATCATAATAAAATTACTTGTTAATACTCGTGGAAATATCACGTACATATTTGAATTTCTATTTAATGAATTTTCAAGAAAAAAATAATTGATTTGTGTCCATTGAAGAGTCCATCTTTTCAAGTGGTGTGTAGGCGTTATTTTTTTGTCAATACTTTCACCCCTTCCCCTGTAGAAGAGTCCAGTGTTACAGACAACGACCCAAGAAAATCACAAGGTTCATTTTTACTGGAGATTCAATTTACAAATGTTTGTGTTATCTTTCTCGTCAGTTAGAGACTGACAAGATAAATCTTCATGAAACTTTCACAGGCACCCTAACATACACGTTTCAAGCAGAATACCACAGAAGGAATAACTATGTATAATCTTTCCAACATTCATCACGTGCCCCTAACATAGTGCGTGATGCGTCGTATTACTAAGGACTAAATGGTACAACTTTGTGACTTTACGGTGTGTGATATGCAGTACCGGTAAAAATAATGAGAGCAATAGGATCTTGAAATTTATAGAAATCGTAGCTGGAAGGTTTTGGAATGAAACCCGAACTCTGTAATCGATTTATGGAGAAAACTGGAAGATAGCATAGAAAATAACATCAGATTTGTGCAAGAAACTTGTCATGCCCTCTGGGCACCCCTTTGCTAAATAAAGGTCTCTATACTATATTGCTGATGAAGGTCTCTATACATTATACTAATTGTTTTTAGTTGAATTATTCACTCGTGTTCAATTTTTATTTTGTAAACTTCATCACAAAAATGATTATTGTACAACTGTTCTCTTAATTAGTCCATTGTATTCTTTTTTTCAAATAAAGGTTTTTCTCAAATATCCTTTTCCCCATAACTGATGATGAAATTTTTTCACTCGATGAAGTATGTACCAAGAACTACGATTTTTTATAAATTTCAAGATCCCGTGGCTGTTACTATTAATAAGAACTACACTTGTATGAATTGTTCTCTTATTTTGACTGATACTTTATACTGCATCTTTAAGAGACAAATATGGGGTATTGGACGGAATGTATCATAAAAACAAAATTAGAGTAATGGTCACCGAAAGCCGATGAAAGGAATTCATTTTAGCGGATGGTCAGATCTTCATCTTTAAGTCTTCCTTCAGTTCTAATGTAAACTTCATGAAACTTTCACAAAAATGTTCCATCACCTCCTTGCATTGATAAACGCATATTTTCTTCCGTAAAACGCACTTTAAATATGATCCTTGATGTTTCCCGACTGCATCGGCGAGCTAAAATAGAACAGTTCAAGTAAACTATTGTTTTTGTTAACTTAAGACACGTCTTCTTGTCCTTTCCTGCCTTTAACCAATACACTAGACAACACAATTAGCGACCCAGTGCAACAACACATCATACTTGGTGCTAGCAATAACATGCACGATCGTGTGACGTGCAACGAGTCGGAGACACTTGTAACAAGATAAGGTGGGTGTGTCAGGTTGAGCGATAATGCAGGGGCTGTCCTAGTCACTCAGTGAGAGGCAAGAATGCAGGAGCTGTTCTAGTCACTCAGTGAGAGGCAAGGTGGCCTATAGTGAAAGGAAGTACTAAATTGGGACTAACAAGACAAAGAAAAGAGGAATGCTATTAATTTTGGTGGGCTATTCCAAAAAAGGGAGAAGAGACCTGAAAGGAAATACGGATAGTCGCAGAGACATACCCACCTGGGACTGAGACCATCCACGCATTTTCATTTTGTTCGTCCCAACACCATTTTGTATTTTTCAAAAAAGGGGTCTTTCTTTCTCTGTCGATCGACAAAAAGATTAAAGGAGGATTATATTTCTATACTCTGTGTCGGCCCTGTTGTTTCCATTAGGGATATAAAACTAATTACATCCGCTGTTTCACGTGTATTTCTCGCCTGCAGCTATTATTCTGTTTATGCCCCCTTAGTACTTGATTACCGAAGACTCGACACTATTAAATTCAGTTAACTGGATAATGCAGCAAAGTATGAAGAGTTATTGGAAATCGACATAAAAATAACTTTCGTTCGAGGTATGAGTCTTTTGTTTACCATAAATTACTCTTATATCAAAATGATTTATCCTTACATAAATAATCCTGTCGTTTTTTACGGGTACTATGTTAGTACCATGAAAACATCGACGTCAGCTCTATTCCGGGGCTTGAACCTCAAGCAGACGATTTACAAAGTGGCGTCATTACCGACTGAGCAGTGACCTCCCCCCAACTCTTTTTTTTCGGCGATTTATCTTCATTCATGGTTTTGTTACAACTCCTACTACCTCGCTGATATGGAAGAAACGTCTCAGATTCGCGCATAACTGGGTCAGCTTATATCGATGTATCGTACTGAAGGGTTCAATTTCCAAAATACTTCCTTCATCGCCTTTTCCTCTCTTTCATTCATTTATTTTTGGAAACCGTCAACCAATACTGTCACCAAAATTGTCAACATAGGTTTCTTCAGGTTTTTATGTTAGCCTAGCTGGCTGCATACGTAACACACGCACTAACTGCCTAATTGAGCTAGAGGGCTGCAATTGGCGTCCGTTGGCCGTGAGGTTTCAAACTTGGAACGTCATAGTCAATAAACTATAGTAGCATAGTGCAGTTGTCTCTCTCTAATCCCAAATTGATTTCCCCCTTATAAAAAGACGGTATTATTATTCGCTGCTGATCATGTGTCACCCCCGGGGCCAGGTCACTCATCTCTATCAACGGTAGATTGCACGATCTGACATCCGGATCATACAGTAGGTCGTACTTGCTTACACTACAAATGGCGGATGGAATGCCTATCATGTATCAGGGTTGCTACCGAGATATATCCTGAATATACCCTGTTGCGCCCCTCCCCGGAAATATAAGCTTCACCCAGCGCCCCCCATTGGCATATATGCTACCACTCCCAAACCGGATAAGTGGCCCATGATCACCTCCCAACAACAAACGGCTAGAGAGGTCACCTATTTATTGATCAACCCTTTTTTCCAATTTTCTAATTGATCGTTCCCAACACGACATGCATCTAAAATTCATTGGTACTGTGACAGTTTCTATTGAGAGACTAACCAGACCTGTTTCCTCTTTCTTTCATTAATTTCTTCTTTTATTTACTTTTTCTTTTTCCTATTTTTTGTCTTTTTTACCCCCCCCTCACTCTCGCTTTCTGGTCTTTTTCCTTCGTCGAGTTTCTTTTTAATTCTACACTTGCTGATCCAAGGGTGGGGGCCAGGGGTCTGGGCCCTAACCCTGCTTCTGATCGGGCAAAGCAGAGATAAACCTTCTTAAAAATTATCGAAAAAAAAAAAAAACGAGACATTTTATAAATAGAAAACCCGAATAATCCTGAGTAATCATAAACCAACCTTGAAAACAAAATTGTATTAATTTGTTTTTCGTTTCAAATAAGTAAGATTCCTACCGTCTTATTCATCGTGTTTCTTAATTTATTAATTCTGTGATAAATATTTTAATTTTTTCTCCTATCTCTTTTGCCAATTCTGGAGCTAAAAAGCTACGACTCAAATGCAAATGAAAAATGATGGATTACCAATCACTTTCTTGAAAATTTGTTTCTTTTTCTCGTATTTATTTGTGACAGAAAAAGATTTCTTCTCATTTGCCCATCACCCTGAAGAAAATTCCTTGGACAGACGACGTGATTCTATCTTTTTCTCTCTCTCTTTTCTACGTTCTATTTATCAGTTGATCTTGTTTAAAAAATTCATAATTTTATTTCTTCCTTCCTTCAATCGAAGACTGACCTTCTATTCTACTTCGCTGTTTCGTTTAGTAATTTTTTCTTTCCGTTTTTTTTTTCTGTTCCGACTTGCTTTGATTCTTTTCTCCTCGTCTTTATCTTCTTTCTCTTTTCCCCCCCCTTCATTTATGTCTCTTTCTTTCTCTCTTTATTTCTATAAAATTACATTTTTCATTCTTTCTTTCTATGGGTGTGCTTTCTTCGTCTTTAGTTTTTTTTTCTTCGATTTCCTAATTCTAATTCATTTTTTTCCTTTCTATCTTTCTTTCTTTTCAACCTTTCAAATAAGCGAAACATTTTTTTTTCATCTGTTTTTCTTTCTTTTAATGGGTAATTCAGACTTTTTTTTCTTTTGATTATTTTGCAAGTCTAATTTCACAGCTTCTCATTCTTTTCACTAATATTTTGAAAATTCTTTTCTCTCGTTCTTTCTTTCCATCCTCTATAGATACACTCTAGTCTCTTATTAAATATGTACTAAAGTGCAGGTGCACACACACACACACGCACACGCACACGCGCACACACACACACATGAACACACACACACACACACACGCCTTATCTCAAAACAAGTTACCACTTGAGCATACATACACATAGATCCAAAATACATTCTACAAGCATTTTTCATCTTTCTTTCTCACGCACGCCCACATTCTATTATGGGAAATCAGTTGAACTTGTTTCAAGGATACGATTTTAAAATTCAATAAAAAAAAATGGCCTCGTTATTCTAACTCCAATTATAAATACACAAGCAAAAATCCTTTTCTTCCTAACTGTAACGTATAATCCATATTAGTCCGTTGATATATATCAAGAGCAAGCAGTTGAATCTGTTTATATCCATGCATCTCTGTTAATCTATCAATATATGCCCGTTCATATCCAGGTTTGCCAATTCAGATGCGATATTTCAGTTTTACGATCCTGGAAGTCACTCACCAATTCGAAAAATTAAAACGGAATCATCCCAATTGGCAACACTGAACTTTGAACTGTGAAAAAAACAAAAACAAAAAACAACAACAAAAAAAACAATGTTTAAATCTAATTATTTTCAACACTCGAAACTAAAATATGAAGAAAAAACTAAACAAAAAAAAAACTAAATTAACAACCTTGTTCACATCTCCGCCTATTCTTTCTGTCAGTCTGTCTGTCTGTCTCAGTCTGAAATCTGAATCTGTCTATATCTAGCTAGCTTGCTAGCGAACTAACCAGCTATTGAAGTAACGCAAGAAAGAACGAAATCACAGCAAAAATGAAAATAGTATACATGTTTCATATGGTATAAATATCAAGATGTGCTGACTAAAACAGATTTTGCTGCCTACTTACTTGACTGTTTTTTTAAGGAACTCGGAAATAAACATTGGATACATCGTGGATTTATTGTTTAAAAATGATTGGATCCAAAGTATCCGATAATCAAATTCTCAATGTGCCCGATTCTTCAACAACTGAAGAATTTTCCCCGGAAAGTTTTTCCTTTACGCAGTCGATAGTAAGTAGTGCCAGTCAAAAGTGCATTGACCGATACTGAGTTGCTAATGGCTGGATAAATGTAAACGAAGCTTAGATTAGTCTGACACAAGATCATAAGATTGGGGCACTCAGTGAAAATAGAGCTCATCACACAAACGGTTGGTTTTCAATATTACCCTCGAAGGGTTTGTCAGCGATAGAAATCCATAATTTTCGTCTCTTAAGTTCCAATATATCTAGTATTGCTGAACTTATGCACTGACATCCTGTTTTATAAAAAAAAAGAAGATTTCAAAAGCATTGAGAGAAACTTTTTTTCACTTTGATATCAGTTATATACTTGTAAAATCTGTGGGAAGGATATTGAGTACCAATGTCTTCATTGGATCTTCATCCTCCATTGCAATGATTTTTAAATATGCAAAGCGTCAGTACACGTACTGAATTAATGTTATTTAATATAGTGTATATTTTTTATCAGCCTTTTAAGGTACACTATTAGACGTAGACGTTCTTGGAGTAAGGGCCAAATAAGTGGGCAGATGGATCTCACCCTACCACGCTGGCTCTTGACGTAGTGACGGGAGGGGTAGATTGATACATGACTATCCCAAGGACAATGATTTTGTCTCAATTTCTTGAACAATCCACATTGATAGACAGAATTACCGAGTTTAGGCCATTAGATCATGAATTTCAACGATATACATTTTTATGATTCTATGATATGATTTGATACCTTTTTTTTCACTCATTCAAATCAGCTCAACGATGTAAATGTTTATAATTATGTTACGATTTTTATATATCTTTTTTTTCTCGGTCGAACTAGCTAAACGATGTAGATCTTTATGATTATGACATGATTTTTATATGTCGTTTTCTTCAGTCAAATTGGCTAAACGATGTACATCTTTATGATTATGACATGATGTTTATATGTCTTTTTTCTCGATCAGATCGGCTCAACGAGATACCTTTTTGTGATTATGACATGATTTTTATACGTCTTTTTTCTCGGTGAAATAGGCTGAACAAGATACATTACTATGATTGTGACATGATTTTCATATATTTTTTCCCAGACAAATCGGCTGGGCGATGTACATTTTTATGATTATGACCTGATTTTTATGTCTTTTTTCTCAATCAAATCGGCTCAACGATGTATAGTTTTATAATTATGACATGATATTTATGTATCTTTTTTCTCTGTCAAATCGACCCAACAATATACGTTCTAATGACTACGACATGATTTTATATCTTTCTTCACTCAGTCAAATTTGAAACTGGTTCAGTGTTTCTTTTTGATCAATGGCCTGTGAATGGGAAATCTAGATATCATTGGTTACCACCATTTTACGGTGAATCATCAAGAAAATTGTCGATCCAGTGACAGGACAAAACATGCTATCGATTAAACGATCATGTTTGGATGCCAAAACACGCATTTAGGAAAAAAATTCGAGGCGTCAGCCTTGGGCTGTTCCAATCACACCTTGATCACATTTCCTGGAAAGCGTTAAGGAACGATGCAGATCGTGTATTTGTGGCATTTCTAATTGATATACGAAATGAATATCGTTAAAAGATTTAAAGATATATGACATAGATGTGACGTGAAACAATATTCCAGTATGTCATCATTATTATGATCGTATCATTCAACATCTTTATATCATTATTAAGAATATTATATAATATCTTCATATTATTCAACATTTTTACGTGTTGTTTATACGCTGAATATTAACACACCCTAAAGCACAATTCTTTTCATCATCCTGCAATGTGAATATCCCAGGTAATAATAGGATTAACCCGTAGACTAAACGTTATAGTGGTACCTTATCCTTTTACCATTGTCCTAGAATCAATTGTTCATTATATTATAGCTTTTCTGATTCAAGATTGGATTTATTGAACCCAAACTCACAAGTAACTAGAAAGCACTCATAGTGTTCATATCTCTACCAACGTCGTTATCACGAGAAGTGACTCTGTATGGATCTTCCCCCAAATGCAATCACTTCTTTCATAGTTTATTATCCAGCCTTAAGCAAAATTTCATAGAAATTCATTGAGAACTTTTAGAGAAGTTGTGTAAACAGCCATGAGCCTATACATAAATGTATTAAAAAATGATAAATATCTCTTAATCAAAAATATCCCTGAGTCCGCCCCGAAATTTAACCGCTTCTTATTTACTACATCGCTCACCCATCCATGAAATTCCAGTGAAATCCGTACAGTACTTTCGGAGATATCGTGTGAATAGACGGACAGACAGGGGTGAAATTTCCCATCCAGGTCGAATCGACTGACTTACACAATAGAAAACACCCGAGGCCTTTTCTTTTTTTAGAACAAATAATCACTTTTCTCACCCAGCAATTCTATAAAAATAGTTTCTGTTACACAGCTCTTTATGAGGGATTTTTTTTTCTCTCGGGCTGTATTTCTGTCTAGGAGTCCATGTGTCACCTAGCTATAATTAAAGAAACTCTGGTAGATGAACTAAATGAAGAGAGCAAGAAAGTCGGCCTACACATGAACTTCAGCAAGACGAAGATCATGTGCAACAACCACATCGGAGATAGAAACACTAAGATCATAATCGAGGACACAGAATTAGAGAAAGTAGATCACTACATCTATCTAGGACAACGAATCTCCATGAGACCCTCAAAAGAAGAAGAAATCAAGCGAAGAATCACACTAGGATGGCAAGCCTTTGGCAGAGCAAGCTCAACCTTCAAAAATAAGAAGATCCTGTTAATCTTAAGAAGGGTGTATAACCAATGCATCCTCCCAATAGTTACTTATGGAGCTGAAACATGGAACCTAACCAAGAGACAGATCCACAAATTGAGAACCATGCAACATGCACATGAAAGAATAATGCTGGGCCTCACATGGAGAGACCACAAGATAACAGAGTATATCTGGGAAAAGACAAGAATCAAGGACATCATAGAATCCATTAATAAATCTCAAATGGCAGTGGGCCGGCCATGTTGCAAGAATGGCGGACAAACGATGGACATCGCGACTCACGACATAGATCCTCCGAGATCACATGTGCAACCGAGGCCGGCAGAATATTAGATGGAAAGTCCATGTCCAATGACAGACGCTAAATAGCCGCTGCTGCCGCTGAAATTTGAAACCTTCAGATACGGAATTGGAATTAGTTAGACAACTTTTACACTGGGAACATCGGATAAATTCGTCTTTTAAAGACAATGCAAACAAACTACTTATACATCTTATATTATGTCCCGCACATTTTATATTTTTAATTGTATTAACAGCAACAAATTATAATATATTCACAATGTTGATTCAAAATGAGGTATTTTTTGTCGCATCTCTCAGATCTGCAATGTGTCCGGGATAGCTATTATTAATAATTCAATCTCCAAAAAATCATTCTCGAATTTCATAGAAATTTCAAACAGGCAGAGCCGAATATTCATGTTTTATTATAAAAGATAAAAAATAGATAAATAAAAAATAAATAAAATAAATAAATAGAATAGTGAAATTTTGTAATTTAGAATAATTTTAACCATCACTTTTTTTTCGGAAACAGTGATTTTGAAATGAAGAGTTAAAAAAAAAAAAAGAAAGATTTTACAGCAGTTTGGTCGACCCCAAAAGTCGCAAATTTTGATGACATATTGACATATTGAAATGTCTTTCTTCCATCTATGTGAAGAAAAATATTTGTTTTAAATTTAATTAGTGCACAGTTTGAGAGTTTTAAAAGATGACTAACACAAGTGAGTGAAAGGCGGCTCACTTTACGCGCATTAATTCAATAAGGTGGCTGACTTGAAAGCGCACTCTATAAAAACAGGTCAGTTGAGGAGACAAGTACCAAGTCACGATCACAGCTTACAGATATTCATTCGTCGTCAGCTCTACACCGCGCTACTTTTAATTCACCTTTTATACCATGGCTGATACTGAGACCAAAAAGGCAACTCACCCCAAATACAGCGAAATGATTGCTACCGCCATCGAAACTCTGAAGGAAAAGAAAGGTTCTTCTCGTGCAGCCATTATCAAATTTATCACCAGTAAATACAAGGTTAGTGATAATCCTAACGTCGTGAATAACAGAGTGAAGCTTTTCCTGAAGAAAGGAGTTGAAAGCGGTGTCCTGACCCAACTAAAAGGGAGTGGTGCCTCTGGATCCTTCAAACTTGCTAAGAAAGCTACAGCCAAGCCGGAGAAGGCTGTAAAGAAATCTGCTCAGAAAGCTACTGCCAAGCCGGAGAAGGCTGTAAAGAAACCTAAGAAAGTGACTTTTAAGTCTCCCAAGAAATTCAAAGCCAACAAGGCTGAGAAATCACCCTCAAAGACTGTAAAATCGCCTAAAAAGCTCAAGGTTACGAAATCACCAAAGACTGCGAAATCACCTAAGAAGCCTAAGGCTGCGAGATCACCCCTAAAAACTGCTAAACCGAAATCCATGGCAGCAGTCCAAAAATCAACCAAAAAAGCCACAAAACCGAAATCTAAGAAGCCCACCAAAAAGTAAACTGTACTATTTTATGACCGACTTCAAATACCCCTTGAAAACGGCTTTTTCCGGTGCCAGTATAACGTGTTGTGCCTTTTAATACGTAACAGGACTTGCCATGATTGTCTAAATGATACCACCTTGTTTCTTTGCATAGACTCTTAATAACTTTTCACATAGTATAGTCTTTCAATCAAACTCCGGTTTAGTCATTACATGCTGTAACTGCATATAACTGACAGCCGAAAAGCAGCAAAAATCTTAATCCCATCCTCTTTATAGGTGCACGCCTCAATTCGAATCTAATAAAATTCGTGGAAAAACGACTATAGAAATTTCTATTCAGGTCTTATCCAATTAATTTTGGATCGAAAGCAAGTGAGATGGGTTTATCAAATGCTGTGAAATTGTCCTCCTTACAGTTTGACTTCTGAATACTTGACCCCTATTCAATAAGACTCGTAAAATTTCTCCATTTCAGGTTTTTCTTAAACTTTCATTACCAGATTAACTGCGTAGCAAAAACTGCATTCTGCAGGTCCCTCGCTAACTGCTTGAACATCTATCCATCTTCATTCGTCACTTGCTTTATTACTATATTGTCCCCCGCAATCATGAACGACTGGTTGGTTGAGGCTGGCGATTTTAGCCAATTACAACCTTTTGAGATTTTTTTACGGTAATTTAGTATATCTGATGCATATGACATAAAAATGAAGGTATTTGGAACGGAAATCATAACTACTACAAAAAAAAAAAATAGATAAAAAAATACGCAAACAAAGGAATGCTATGTCTGGACTTGTCCTAATATATGGCTGTGTAACGACTTGAGAATTTAATTTGCAAGTATAAAAAAGCATTTAATCTGTGACCCTTTATAACCTGTGCTACAGGTCCAACACCCTTTTATCCGGTCCTGTATCCAAGGACTTCTATCACAACCATTTTTTTTTTCATTCTTCAAGAAAAAATGGTGCAGTACAACTGGTTTTCTACGTTCATTTTTTCTTTCTTCCTAAAAAGCTCCCCCTTCCTTTTGTTGTACCCTTTTCCTGCAATAACTGTAATACAATCAACTCTTAAATCTTCTCAGTTTCTGGAATTTGTCTTTGAAGGTTTGGGTAGGCTTGAATTCCAAAAATCGCCTTCAAAATAAGGTTCTTAGTCTTTAAGTCAAATGCAACTCTGAAGTTTTACAACTTTTCTAACTCCCACAACTAAAGCCTCTTACAACTGGATTTTCGTAATTCAGTGGGGCTTCATTCTGCTTTCATGGGTTCGTAACTCTGACAATGAGCAGATTTTTAAATTTGTCCTCTTGGTTGGCTCCCCCACGCCAAGCTTAAATAGTACACAACTTGAATTTCTACTTATCATTCGACAAAAAGTATCACTAGATGTCGCCCCCCGGGCTTCAAATATCTAGCTATGCACCCTCTGACTTAAAAAAAAAAATTATTTTAGGACGCAACCATTCAGCTGACAGTATGAAATTGCCCTTTTTAAAATGTAAAAAAAAAAAAAAAAAAAGATGGCCACAAACAGTGGTTCTGGACATGGAGTGCATGCCCCCACCAGATGGTAATTTGGGTACGAAAATATTTTTTTTTTTTTTTTGCTCAACTGATTTACTTAATTTTACAATATTACACCAAGGTTTTACATTGAACACGGCAAATAGATAACAATTTTCGGAAGTTGCTGCAGGTTTTTTTTTTTTTTTCTTTTCTCAAAAGAATTTACTTTACAAATATGTACACTTAAGATATGTTGTGCTTATCAAAGCACGAAAGCCGGAGATATGGCAGAAGACCAAGAATTTAATTTTGATATGAGACCTAGTTGTATTTATATTTTATTTATTTCATTTTTATTTCTTTATTTATTATTTTATTTTTTCTTTTGGGCCACCCGATCTGGAATTTTTTTCTCTTAATGGTAAAGGGAGGGGGCGAAATTTTTCTCCGAGGTGGGCCATCGAACGGATTAAAAACCACTTACCTAGAATATCTATCAGTTTTTACTGAAATGTTCCTGTCCAATTAATTTCCATTTCAGTCAGTAAAGACTTGGCATCAATTTCATACGACGGCCCAGGTACACAGGTTATTATATAATGCTGTCAGTAACGCATGCATTAATTCCTGACCATTGACAATCCCTCTTCCAAATTTACAATGTCTATTGTGAAATCACTCAAAATGGAAGTTCTACTGCAAAAATCATTTGCACTTGATATAACAACCCTATTCTGTCAGGAACGCGTGTATAGCATCCCGAATTCAAGTCTAGCAAAAATTTCCGCTCACGTGCAGCAGAGAACGTCCGTTGCAGAAATGGCTCCCAAGATTTTTCAAATCTTGTGACATCAATTCCTTTTAGCTTTTCTTTACCAAAGGGACCCCCCTGTGATGGTCTTTTTGTGCTCACCCCAGGATTACCATTTGATCTAAAACCAGATTATATCGGTTGAGTTTAAATGTAAAAAAAAACAAGCGTTTCAGATCCTGGACTCAAATTCAGATTTTCACAATGAGGTTTAGATAATCTAAGATTATTAAATTGTAAATATCAAAATTACGTTGTTAAATCTTATTCTACTCAATAGAACAATTAGGAAGATTCTAATTCCTATCAGCAAGATTGACTTGCTTTTAAGCTAAATCTAAATCTCGAGCCATACCTGGGTTACCAGTTTAGAAATAAATGAGAAAAAAATTACCATGAATGAATGAAGAGACTGCCGGCCGAGGAGATAAATCCGGCTTACACCTAAATACTGGCCACTTCAAGTTTTGGGAGTTGGAGGACTTGAGACATTGAAATGATTGATCTATTCAAAGTACCAGTTGAGGGATTTTATTTAGCGGGAGTATTGTGATATTTCCAATCGCAATGATTTATAGAAATCGATTGGTTATTACTCGTCTCCTTTGTTGGTAGATATTTTCCAAAATCGATATCTTCTCGGTAAAGAACATGCTGCCATCAACGAGACATTTATCCTCCCTCCGTTTTGAAGTATTTAGGTACTTCAAGTGCAAAAGTGGAATACCAAATAACCAAGGCACTAGTATAGTGATGTGAACATCGGCTTATTTCTGATGTACGCTTTTAGTAATTATGTCACTACGTATATATGTAATCATTAGAGTGAAAGAAAGTTTTGACGTGTTCATTTAATGAATCCCATCTGATATTACAAATATCGAAGTATAACCTTGGTATAATAGGAAGTGTCCAAAGAATTGAAGGTATTACATAAACTAGTTTACTTACTTAACACTGGATTACCCCGTGCCCATCCCCAAAACATGTCTAATTCCTAAATTAACGTGAGCATTCTGGACCATCTTTTGATAATCTTAAGCATCTTTTAGACATTGTTTGGTCATTTTTTTTTTCATTTAGCTTTTTAGCAGTCAAACAAGCGCGAAAATATTTTCTTGATTTTGCAACCTTGACCATTGGTATTTCCTCTTCCATCTCTTCGCATAAAACATCGACTCCATGTCAATACAAAGAAGTCCCGTCCAACTAAGAAAAAATGAAGAAAATGTGGCCAAGTGTTTGTGTATGGGTTGGATGAGGAGGCATTGGAGTAAGTTGAGAATTTCACATGTCTCTGAAGCCTCATGAGCTCTGACGACCGTACCTGATGTCATCGAGGCTCGTCTCAACAAAAGCTAAATGTGCTTTTAGACGACTGTAATATTTCGAAGTCCTAGCGACACAGTCTCAAAACTAAGATTAGGATTTATAGTGAGGAGGAAAATGGATTAAATCAGGTTGGGCTCCTAAAAAAAGTTGAGCTCCAGATACTTTATAAGATCAGTTTGCAAGTTATTTTCTGTAAAATCATCTTGAATTTAAACACACCTTCTGAAAGCTCTTTAGAATACATTTTATGACGAGGATGGTGTTGAAAGTATAAAACGCTGGCTACAACGTTACTCCCTGGTTTTCTGAAACTTCAAAGTACCATATCTCCCGAGCGGTTGAAGATGAACAGATGGTTCTTTCATGTTTTCAACGCTTTATCGAATGAACATTTTGGTTTGGGGAAAAAAAAATCAGTGACTGACATTTTGGTGAACTGGATTGGCAGCCATCTTGGAAAAATTCCAAATCAAAAAAAAAAAAAAAATGCAACTGTCTGTTCTTGATGTTATCTGGAAATGTTGACCTAATAATGCCAGAAACACCTAAGATTTTTTTTCTCGAGGATTCGAATGGATTTTCCCGACTATTACCGCAGGAATGTTAGAACTTGGAAAGAAGACGTGAAAAAGGTCGATGCTTTTCATCCATTGTATTCTCCACAACTACAGACCTGCAACCACTTTGACAAATTGCGTAGTTGGAGGTGATGTCGTGACCTTTTTGACCACTAAATATTTGTTGGATCCAAAAACCCAACCTCAAACGTCATCGATTGCTCTAGCCAGGATTGTCAAATGACCATTTATCAGCAAGATCTGACTTTTCCAATTTAGCCCCCAACACAAACCACACATCTACCATAGCCGATAATCCGACCATTAAGAAAATTACCATATATGATACAAGTAAACTGTACTATTAAAAAAAATTTAATATTTTGATCTAGAGTCTAGGTATATGGTTGTATCATTTGTTTAGTGGGCTTTAAATGGAGTACATATGACATTTTTTTCAGATTTGAATTGAGCGCGATTACCATAGAACTATATAAACACATGTAGCGGATGTTAATAATTCAAAATGTTGATCATTTAATTCAGATCTCCGAATAACATACAAAATAGAACGTTGGAGGCATGCCTGAAGGGTAAGCAGAGTACACTTTGGTCCAGGTATGGACAACCTACGGTTGAGATGGGGGCTGCACGTGGCCCCTTTAACCTGTATTGCACGCTCAAGTTCATATCTATACTACCATATAAACTGATTAAAAACCAATATATATTCAAAATCACACACACACATATATATATATATATATATATATATATATATATATATATATATATATATATATATATATATAATATATAACCAAATGTCTCACTAAAATTCGTAAGTAATTTCTTGTACAAGAACTTTAAAGTTGTATTTAGGTGTACTTTGTGCTAAATACAAAGTGTTCAGATTTAGGATAAGCAATATCTCGATACTCACTGTTCGGTAAATGGGGAAAGGGTAATGAAAGGGAAAAGGTTGCCCATGCTCGATTTAGTCCTTATAGAATTTTTAATATTGTGCCTGTCAAGACCGGGGATAGGTGACCCTTCTATTTCTGCCTACTGGGTCGCGTATTTATGAAATGAACATTGAGCCAGATAATTACCATAAAAAGCTTGAAATGCATAGGAAGTATCCATTTAAATACTTCTAGTTATATTTTGCCTCAAATCAATGAACGACGTGTGCTAGAATATCATTTGTATTAACCAAAGATATCAATTTAGTCACAATATTATTTCAATCATAGTATCATCTTTTAAACACAAGTAATCATAGTAGCTCAATATTTGCTCTCGGGCTGGTCCAAAACCCTTACGGAGGTTGCCTACCTGGACTCGGTCTGTGTTGTTTTGATGGAGGTATTCACACGGTTATGAATATCAACAAAGTACGTACTAGTGCTTGTGACGACTTTTAACCTAAAATCCCAGTTTTGGGATCAAATATTAAGGCTGGTCTTGGGGACTAAGTATAAAATAATGTCGCCATTAAACACACAAAAAAAATCTGGAAATTGAAAAGTAGGTATACGCAATGTCCCCACTTCCATCGTGGATATCGAGCTCTGAAAATGAGGGATGGTCAATGGTCAGGAATTAAGATAAGAAAAGGCTTGTTATGTGTGGGATGTGAATGCATCACTGATAAAATATTGTAAGTAATTTCACTATAGACATGCATTGCACATCAGGATAAAGGGCATTGTCAGTGTTCAAGAATTTATATAAGTTACTGACAGCATTGTTTATTATGCGTACCCATACCATAAGAGTATTTCCGAAAGTTATTTTGCCAAATCTTCATTATAACTACCAAAAAAGTGAAAGGAATTACACAAAAACACTTCAATAGGAACTAATATTCTAGACCAGTTGCTCTAAACTTTTTTGCTCGCCATCAAAGTGAATAAATGAACAACCGTAGCGTAATAATTTGAAGTCATGTATGGAGAAAAAGAAAAATAATATCCATCGAAGAAGAGATTTCTATTTGATATCACTGGCGTTCCCCCAACTGGAAAACACCTAGATAATGAATAATGTACGTTATTAAACCCATCAGAATAGCAGAGGGGGTGGGGGAGAACATTCTCCGAAAGGGTCTGGTGGAGTGCAGATGCAATTTTCAAGTCTTTTTCAAGAAACAAAACGATTCACCATCATGCGTACGGTTGTTCAATTTGATTAAATTGAAGTGTGACACGCTTGTAATAGCTAGATACATTCTCTCACCTAACATGACAGAACAGAGCCCAATCTGTGCAAGAAATTGATTATGCGTTATTAAATTTCATCTTAATGTTGGCAATAACGCTAATGTCAAAAATTTCAGGTGAATTAAACACAAGGAAATGAAATCTGATTCGCCCGACAACAGGTCGCTCTGGAGACACGACCGGGTAGTCGGGACAAAGTGAGGCTTAATAAACAGAGTGAATCAAGATACGGCCTCGTTCAGTGAAGCGTATACGCCATGACGTAATTAGCACTAGCGAGCAGTCGTCAGTATCATATATATATATACATTATATATATATATATATATATATATATATATATATATAAGTGGCTAAAAGAACCACAGATATTATACTATCGCATATCAAAAAATAGATTCTCGGTCTTAAGCCAAATCTTGTGCTGTCGTGAGTACGACTCATCAAGAGTTTAAATAACTTTTCAACAGAAACAACTACATGAACATTAGGGCACTTTCAAAATTTGTGTAATTTCTTTACCGCGAGAAATTTAGTGATGAAATTATTCAGAAATTAATCAATATGGTTCAATTTCGAGTCATGGCACAATTTTTGCGCCCAATATCCACTGGGGCGGGCATACCGTTCAGAAGATTTGTTCTTGATGCAAAACCGAACGTAATTCCATGCTGCCATCTAAATCGATTGGTCTTTTAAACGGGCAGAGAAAGGGCCAAGCTAGAGATTTGGGATTATGGCTTTAAAGGGCCCTTCAAACATTTAGTGAGATTTAATGGTGTATAACAGGAATGCTGTAGGTGGACTACTATTGTTACAGCTTTCGGGGGGGGGGGGGTTTACATCTACGAGGGTAAGAAGAAAATTTCATATATATCCATCAGCTACACCCCTGGCTCAGTAACAGACTCACTAGTAGAGTGAAGACCCACTAAATGGCAGATTAATTTGTAAGAGAGTTAAAATGCGAAGTTTATCATGTAAAACCAGTGTAGATAAATTTGAAGGGAGAACTGGGAAGCATAACTTTGAAACATGAAAGCAGAGAATGTATAAAAAATGTGGATTGAATTCTTGGAAAACCAGGATTATTACAGGACACAATAAAACAAAGATTATGGCAGTTAGAAAAAATCCTTTGAAAACCAGTTGTACTGCATCATTTTTTCTTTAAGATCTGGGCAGAAAATCCAATTAAAAATCCATTGGCCAAGACAATCATTTGATAGCAGACCGGAATTGAATTAATGCAGGGAATGTAGCAGACGTTATAAAAGCGTCTCAAATTCAAATATCAAGACATTTCAGCGTCGTATATGTATCAGACATCACTCAGTTATATTTTAGATTCAAATTGAAAAGGTTATTGGCAGGGATCACCAACATTAAACCCTCAATGGTTCAGAAAAGTTGAGCATTATAGTTCTAAGGAAAGTGCAGAACCACGGAATCAAAATTGATAACTTGGAAGCATTATATATTAATCTTGCTATTCAATCAAATCCAGCAACAAGAGTTTTAGATCTAAAATAAATGAAAATACAATAAATCAGGTCTCATTAAAAAGGACTGAACACATGCAACTCAAACAACGACGAATAAAGTGGGGGCTTCTTCATTGCTTCCAATGATCTTGCTAGCTTTTGATTAAAGATTAACCAAATGACCCGAATCTTTGATACGAATTAGGGCGCTCAAATCAGACGTTTAGAACGACACCTGCGAAGGAAAGTTCTGCTACGCTTGATTTTCTGTAGTCATGCAATTACAGCATTTAATAAACTAACCTGACGATTTAAAATCATTTAAATATTATCACAGATTCAATATGAAGTTATTAAAATAATCATAAATACGAAGGAATCACATTGAGTTAAATATTGCAGATCCTTTTTGTAAGGTACAGAAAGGCTCAGTACAGGCTACTGGCCCTACAGAGTCAGTTTTTGTGGGGGTAATAGAAGTTGGTCGTTAAGTAACACTTCACTTTTCGGAAGGCTTTTTAACTTTCAGCTTCACTACTTTTCTGGATGCTGCCTTCTTGGGAGATTTTGCAATCTTGGGCTTTTTAAGTGATTTTACTGTCTTTGGGGACTTTGCTGCCTTCTTGGATTTGACTCTCTTGGGAGACTTAAAGGTCACTTTCTTAGCAGGCTTCTTTACAGCCTTCTCCGGCTTGGCAGTAGCTTTCTTAGCAAGTTTGAAGGATCCAGAGGCACCACTCCCTTTTACTTGGGTCAGGACACCGCTTTCAACTCCTTTCTTCAGGAAAAGCTTCACTCTGTTGTTCACGACGTTGGGATTATTACTAACCTTGTATTTACTGGTTATAACTTTGATGATGGCCACACGAGAAGAACCTCCTTTTTTCTTCAGGGATTCAATGGCAGCGGTAATCATTTCGCTGTATTTGGGTTGAGTTGCTGCTTTGACAGACTTCTTGGTCTTAGAAAATGTAGTACCAGCCATGGTTGGAGCGATGATAAGCGAGTACCTTCCCGTATGGTGTTTGTTTGTCTACTTACTCGCCTGTTCAACTGATTTGCTTTTATAATGATAGCACGGACGTAGTGGCAGTCAGTCAGCCGCTTCACTGAATTAATGCGCGTAAAGTAAGCCACTTCCACTTGTGCCTGTGCATTTTGAAAACATCAAATTTTGCAATACCTGAAATTGAAACATACGATTTCTTTCCATGAATTGAAAAAGAACATTTAAATCATCCAGATCGTCAACATATGTAATGTCGTAACTTTGTACATCAAGATATATATATTTAGTTATTTTTTGAAATTTCATTTTGAAATCAAAGGGTAAATAGATGACCTGTGAGTACCTTTTGTCTTTATTTTCTATATGGAAAAATATGACACAAGGTCCAAATGCAGATAGGGGTTTTGGCTGGTCTACCCTGTCTTATCATTCACTCAGCTCGTCTCATTTGCTGATCCAATCTTACTTTAATATACTTTTCAACGCAATTTGCAGAATATTTCCTCCGGTCTACATTTACCACAATACAAGAATTTATCAACGAAAGTCCTTTTTAATCCCATCTGTAAAATCTTTTGTCTGGGGAGGGTATGAGAAATGACAATTATATACAAGTAAAACAAAACCCCGGTGACCGATATATATTTAAAAAATCTATTAGGAAATAAACCCAATCCCCCCCATACACAAAAGTTTAATACGGCAGAGCAGTAATTTAACCGGGCGGAAAGAGAATATGGGCAAAACAGAAAAAAGTTATTGAAAATCCCCACATCCTCCTTACTTTCATCCAGGGGTGGGGAAGGGGTATACGAGACGAAAAACGGGGACTAAAAAAGGGGAACTAATTCTCATTTTCTCCGTAGCCAAGTTTCATCATTATCATCATCATCATCACCAGTCTTTTAGCGTCCGTCGTTGG
This sequence comes from Thysanoteuthis rhombus, assembly GCA_963457665.1. Taxonomy (NCBI): domain Eukaryota; kingdom Metazoa; phylum Mollusca; class Cephalopoda; order Oegopsida; family Thysanoteuthidae; genus Thysanoteuthis; species Thysanoteuthis major. The sequence goes on from OY735229.1 coordinate 5,189,238, forward strand.
ACATAGACCTTCCCCAGGATTAGCCACACTTCTCTATCATGGGCATCGCGGAACCAGTACTTCCTGAACCTGTTTAGCTCGTCTCTCCATCTAATATTCTGCCAGCCTCGGTTGCGAATGTGATCTCGGGGGATCCATGTCGTGAGTCGTGATGTCCATCGGTTATCTGCCATTCTTGCAACATGGCCAGCCCACCGCCATTTGAGATTTTTAAATGATTCTATGATGTCCCTGACTCTTGTCTTTTCTCAGACTGCTGTCTTGTGGTCTCTCCATGTGAGGCCCAGCATTATTCTTTCATGTGCACATTGAGTGGCTCTCAATTTATGGGTCTGTCTCTTGGTTAGGTTCTATGTTTCAGCTCCATAAGTGACTATTGGGAGGATGCATTGGTTATACACCCTTCTCTTTAGGATTAATGGGATCTTGTTATCTTTGAAGGTTGAGTTAGCTCTGCCAAAGGCTTGCCATCCTGGTGTGATTCTTCGCTTGATTTCTTCTTTTGAGGGTCTCATGGAGACAAGTTTAACTGTTTTCAAACTCGAGAAGGACAAATCTTTACTACCCTAATTTGGGCTGGGCTGGGCTGGGCTGGCAAGTCTCTTTCGATCCCTAACATTCTTTTTTAACCCACCATTGACTTCAAGATGCCACTATAGTTTAACACCTTTCATGTTACACAATCGTGCAACTTTCACCCACCCTCTGTTAAACTCCGACAAAGGGGGCCTTTATCTACCCTGTCCCCTCCACCTATGTCCTTGCATAACAATTTCCCTACTCCCCCTCCTCCCGGTAAAGCGACGAGGAATATTCCTCTACCTTCACCAAGATCAATGCCAGCAAATGGACAATATGGGCAACAGCTTCTAATACACTACGAAGGGCAAGCCATCGATTACGGGGTTCTAACGTTCTTCAACTTTTCCTGGATTTCATCCTCTGTCCTGAGTCCCTCACACCCAGCTGATTTAGTTGCCTCGAGGCGAGGAAAGTCAGCTAAATAGGAGTCGAACTGAGCAAGGCTCAGACCAGGCTCCCTGATAAAAAGCTTCGGGAAGTTTGTTCGAAATACTTCGCAGATACCTTCGTCTGAGGTTGCGAGTCGTCCGTCAGGTGATGTGACACTTGCAATAGGTCTGTCCTATGGGTGGAAGGTTATAGAATGAGGAAAATTGATCACTGCACAGTTAGTTAAATTATTGAGTTCGATAACATCGACACTCAGCATAAGGCTCTCCAATATTGTCATTTCCTTACTGCACAAAGGACGATGATCACCACACATTTCAAGATAATTACTGCATATTTTGAGAGACACTGCATGCTTATTTTATACTCTGATGTATGGAGCAATCTTAATTCAATTCTTAACCTGTTGACTGAAGAAAGAGTTTTCACTCATTTTTATTATTTCAACAACAAGAATTGATTTTCCCATAAAAAGAATTATCATGGCCAACGGGATTTCTCAACTAATTGAGTATCTTAAAGTCACAGTTAAAGAAAAACGAACTGCAGATTTTTATTTTTTGAGATTAGGGAAACACGAAACGAATTGTTCCTTTTTATTTTTTCAATTAATGACTATTGTACTCTTGCCATGAGAGATAACGGCATTGATGAAATATTGTTAAGCCCTCACTATATCAACAGTAAAAATGAAATGTATTAGACAACATTTGAGTAATCGATGAACAAAACATTTATTTTGGTATACTCAGTACCCATTTTGTTCTCTTTACTTTGTGTTACAGACAAAAACAAATATATATAAATACACGAAGTATTGTAGATGCTTGAACGTGGCAGTTCAAAAACCCCAAAACAATTGTTGATCTTTTATCTAATATTCAAATAAAAAATTTGAGTTTCTCTAAATAATCAGAAGTAAATTGATATTTTTTGCAAGTCTATGCACACTGGACATTTATACTGAAAAAGAATTATTTTTGAAAGTAAGATTTGGTATAGTCCCTAGACATCCTACGGTGTTGTGATACAAGTCAATCATTTTCCGATCACTTTTAATGTTTAAGGTATTCCGTGCTTCGTACAGAATTCGATTTTATTCTTATTTAAAATTGGACTCTTACGTACCTTTAATTCTACTGTGGGGATCATTATTTGTTTTATCATGGGCCTGTTTCCGGTGGTATTAAAGACAGCACAGGCATTCGGCCATGGCATCACCTAGCTATATTGATTGGATAACCTCTTTACATTCATGTTACTTTTAGGTTCATATTGTTATAATTTGGGATACTTTAAATTAATTTACTTTTTCTTGTTATTTAGACTAGTATATTTAATTTTACTATTTAGATTCAGTGTATTATATCATATGTTAAATAGGTGTTTATTTTGTGAATAAGATGTCATTAATTAAATTGTACGGGTCTATTTGATTTATGTGGACTAAAATATATAAGCTATGTACTTTTAAGTCTAGGTTCAAAATAGACCCCCCCACCCTGCGAAAAAAAAATCCTCAGGAGAGGGTCTAGCGAAGCACTGTTGCAATTTTCAAATCTGTAGATAAAATGTATGGCCATGAACGCTGGAGCATGAAAAACCCGATAGAACCTAATGCTATCATGGCTACGGTTGTTTAATTTTAATACATGGCAGTTTGGCACTGCATACAAAATAGGTTTCAGGTGAATAACTTGCAGTAGGGGGGGTGAGCGGGTGCTCGTTAGCATGGCACATACTCTCACTAACATTTAGGAGAAAACAAATGCCAAGCTGTGTGACAGGGATTTTATGCGTTTTTAAATTATTTGAATGTTGGCAACAACGTTACTGTTGAGAATTTCAGGTGAATTAAACACCTAAACAAATGAAATCTACTTCGCCTGACGACAGGTCGCTTCGGAGACACGACCGGGTATTCGGACAAAGTGAGGCTTGATAAACAGAGTGGATTAAGATACGATCTCGTCAAGTGAAGCATGTACTCTATGACGCAATTAGCACAAGCGAATAATAGTCAGTATCACACACACACACATATATATATATTTACACACACACACAAAATCTTATACTATCGCATATAAAAGAAAAAAAATTCTCGGTCTAAAGCCAAATCTTGTGCTTTCGTAAGTACGACTCAAGAGTTTAAATAGTTGTTCAACTGAAACAACTACATGAACATTAGGGCACTTTCAAAATTTGTGCAATTCCTTTACTACGTGAAATCTAGTAATAAAACAATTCAGAAATCAATCAGTTGGCTCAATTTAGAGTCTTGGCACAGTTTTTGCGCCCAATTTCCACTCTTGTGGGGCGTGCACGGTGTTCAGAAAGCTGTTCTAGACAAAACTGTACGCTATTCCATGCTGCCAGCTAAATTGATGTTTTTTCTTTTCTAACGAGCAGACCAGGGGCCTAGTTAGAGATTTGAGGTCACAGCTCCTTGAAAGGATTCCTTCGACATTTAGGAGGGGGTGATTTGTTATTGAATAACAGTAGAAATTCTGTAGGTGAACTATCATTTTTAGTTGTAGAGGGAAGCATAAATTGCCTCTTGAAGACCCACTAAATGACATTTTAATTAGTACAAGTCTCATGTTAAGAGTTGCATTTAACACTGAAGCTGAAAATGTTTAAAAAGTTGATTGTATTCTTGAAAAGCTCGCGTACAAGAAACGATAAAAACGATTTCGGCGGTTTGCGAAAAAAAAAAAAAAAAAAAAAAAAAAAAAAAAAAGAAGAAGAAAAGAAACGCTCGTATACACGTCCTGTGAAAACCAGTTTTACTGCATCATTTTTTCTTTAAGATCTGGATAGGAAAACCAATTAAAAGGATATCATCGGCGAAGATCAAATCATTTGATAGCGGACCGGAATTGAATTAATGCTGGGAATGCAGTAGACGTTATATAAGCGTCCCAAATTCAAATATTAAGACATTTAAGCGTCATATATGTATCAGACATCACTCGATTATATTTTAGATGGATTCAAATTGAAAAAGTTGTTATTGTCGGGGATCACTAACATTAAACCCTCAACGGTTCAGAAAAGTTGAAAGCATAATAGTTCGAGAATGTGCATAATGACGGAATCAGAATTGATAATATGAAAGCATTTAGAGCAGGGCCCGCAGCATATGTTACTTCTGCTACTCAGTCATATCGAGCCCTGGCGATAAAAGTTTAAAGAGATGAAAAAAAAATCATGTATTATCAAATAGCAGTAAATATATGCAAGTCAAACGTCGAAAAAGGAATAAACAGGGGGGGGCAGGTGCTAAAGGACATTCAATGAACTAATCTTACTCGCTTTTGAGTAAAGATTAACCAGAGGAAACTCAAAGGACCTGAATATTAGATACGAATTCAGGCGCTCAAATCAGACGTTTAGAACGATACCTGCAAAGGAAGGTTCTGCTACGCTTGACTTTCTGTAGTCATGCAATTACAGCATTTAATAAACTAACCTGACGATTTAAAATCATTTAAATATTATCACAGATTCAATATGAAGTTATCAAAATAATCATAAATACAAAGGAATCACATTAAGTTAAATACTGCAGATCCTTTTTGTAAGGTACAGAAAGGCTCAGTACAGGCTACTGGCCCTACAGAGTCAGTTTTTGTGGGGGTAATAGAAGTTGTTCGTTAAGTAACTCTGTTCACTTTTTGGAAGGCTTTTTAGCTTTCGGCTTCACTTCTTTTTTGGATGCTGCCTTCTTGGGAGATTTTGGAGTCTTGGGCTTTTTAAGTGATTTTAGTGTCTTTGGGGACTTCGCTGCCTTCTTGGATTTGACTTTCTTTGGAGACTTAAAGGTCACTTTCTTAGGTTTCTTTACAGCCTTCTCCGGCTTGGCAGTAGCTTTCTGAGCAGATTTCTTTACAGTCTTCTCCTGCTTGGCAGTAGCTTTCTTAGCAAGTTTGAAGGATCCAGAGGCACCACTCCCTTTTACTTGGGTCAGGACACCGCTTTCAACTCCTTTCTTCAGGAAAAGCTTCACTCTGTTGTTCACGACGTTGGGATTATCACTAACCTTGTATTTACTGGTTATAACTTTGATGATGGCCACACGGGAAGAACCTTCTTTTTCCTTCAGGGATTCAATGGCAGCGGTAATCATTTCACTGTATTTGGGGTGAGTTGCCTTTTTGGCAGGTTTCTTGGCCTTAGAAAATGTAGTATCAGCCATGGTTGGAGCGATGATAAGTGAGTACCTTCCCGTATAGTGTGTTGTGCTGGCTTGTTCAACTGATTTGCTTTTATATTGATCGCACGGACGTAATATCAAGCAGTCAGCCACTTCACTGAATTAATCCGCGTAAAATGAGTCACTTTCACTCGATTGTGCTAGTACTCTTTGGAAACAATCAAATTTTGCAACATCTTAAATCAAAACATACGATTTTTCCCATGAAAGAAAACATTTCAATCATCCAGGTCGTCAACATTTGTAACTTTTCAGGTGTAGCTTTGTAGGTCACGATATATTGAGTTCGTTTTTGAAATTCCATCTCAGAATCACAATGTTCCCAAAAAGGAGATGATATTAATTATAAAATGTCCTTATTCTATTTTATCGCAATAAATTTTCAATATTCAACTGTATCTGTTTGAAATTTCTATAGAGATTTGATCAAAATTTGTTAGAGAAAAGTGATTAAAAAAAACTTAGAGGCGTTACTGGAGAAATACCCCTTTCTTGGCTTCTACGTTGTATTTGCAATAACATGCATATTTAATTTAATCTATTAAAGTGTTTCATTTAATGACATTGATTTGATTTTCTTTATTTTAATATAAAGAAGGATTAAAATTATTCAATCTCATTTTTCCATGTGTTGAGGGGGTTGAATAGTCTTATCGTTCTGTTATAATTGAAGCACCTGATATAGTACCCAATCTATCTGGTCAATATTTGCAACTGTTCAGGTGTAACTTCGTGTATAAATATATATATATATATATATATATATATATATATATATATATATATATATATATATATATATATATATATGTATGTATATGTATGTATATATGTATATATGTAAATGTATATATATATGTATATATATATATATATATATATATATGTATATATGTATATATGTAAATGTATATATATATGTATATATATATATGTATATATATATGTATATATGTATATATATATGTATATATATATATATATGTATATATATGTATGTATATGTATATATATATGTATATATATGTATATATATATATGTATGTATATATATATATGTATATATATATATATAGTATATATGTATGTATATATATGTATGTATATATATATATATGTATATATGTATATATACATATATGTATATATATATAGTATATATGTATGTATATATATGTATGTATATATATGTATGTATATATATATATGTATATATGTATGTATATATATATGTATGTATATATATATATGTATATATGTATGTATATATATATATGTATGTATATATATATATGTATATATCAATATGTATATATATATATATATATGTATATATGTATATATCAATATATATATATATATATATATATATATATATATATATATATATATATATATATAGTTTTTTTTTTATTTCAAAATTATGATGTTCCCGAAAGAATAGATTTCAGTAGGATAAACTCTCAATATTCAACTGTGCCTGTAAGGAATTTTCTATGAGATTTGAGCAAAATTTTTGGAGAAAGGCAATTAAAAAGATCTTAAAGGCGTGACCAAAGAAACACCCTTTTCTTGGCTTTCAAGTTATATTTGCAATAACGTGCGTATTCAATTTAATCTATTAAAGTGTTCCATTTAATGACATTTATTTTGATATAAGGAAAATGGTTTGAAATTACTTGTTCTCATTTTTCCATATAATGGAGGGGTAAACAATCCTGCTAAAATTAAGGCACCCAACGGAGTGCCCCTCAATACGTGTGAGGGTGCTAATGCCCATGTTTAGCATCACTGCTCTAGGTTGCGTTTCCAATTTCTGTGGCTGATCTGAGTGAAGGCATTGTCTGTAGCAGGTTAGTCAAAATGTGGATTGTAAAAACAGAACATAACTTTCTTTTCTACGGAATACTCTAACTTACCATGATAAAAAAGAGTGTTTTAGCCGACACTTCATGGAATGAAGGGCTGTGCTATTTCAAGCAAGGTTGCACGTGGACGTTGTAAATGCCACAGGGGCAAACAAGTGATTTCTAGGAAATGCCACCTGCGTCATTTGTCGACAAACCTGTGTAGAGTATCTCGATTCAAATCAAATTTATATGATTGTAAACACGTTGTAGTTTTCAAGTGACAATTTTCAACCAGAAAGTGTGACAGATGATTATTCTTTGCAGTGTCATTAGGAATGAATTACCCTTATGTCCCCAATATAAAAGTTCTTTGACTGAATTTGAAGTTTTCAAAAATTATTAAAAATATTTTCAATCGAGAGAGAACATGGAAGAAATAAGTCTCCCTCGTTGAAACACTTAAATTGAAACTCATTTGTAATCACGTTTGTTTCTAACTTGGAAAACGTTTTTTCTTTCATAATTAAAATCTATTATTTATTGTATAATGATAATTTTATTGATTTTAATTTGTTTATTTCATTATGGGTGCATGTGTGGCAGGGTATAAAATAAGAATAATTGATCACTGCACGATTCGTTAAATTATGAAATTTGATAAAATCGACACTCAGCAAAAGCGCTCCAATATCGTCATTTCCTTACTGCACAAAGGAAAGTTATCATCACACATTTCAAGATGATTACTGCACAATGAGACACACTGCATGCTTATTTCATACTCTGATGGGTGGATTAATCCTTATACAATTCTTGACCTGTGGACCGAGGAAAGAATTTTGATTTATTTTCATTATTTCAATAAGAATTGATTTTTCTATAAAAAGAATTACTGTGACCAACAGAATTCTCTATCAATTGAAGCATTTGAATATTTTACATTGTTCAATGTTTCAAAGTCACAATTCAAGAAAATCCGATGGCGGATTTGTATTTGGTAAAATTAGGAAAGAAAAAAAGAAACAAACTCTTTCTTTTCGATTAATCATATATATATATATATATATATATATATATATATATATATATATATATATATTACAGTGTCATCCACAGACAGCTGTTTCGTTGTATTACAACTCTTCAGTGAGGCTATAGACTTTCCATCATCCCATCTAGTACCACGAGGCAGGATTGAAACCTTCGCTCCAGACCCGGAGTCTGATACGGAACTGGACGGTCAGTAAGGCTGAATTTGGGCGATATATTCATTATAGGTTAAATTCCCCGTCCACCAGAGTGCTCTGTTCCTATGGAAGAGCATTGCATAAGCTTACAATGAACAAGTCACCTCACGAGTGCTCAACCCTGAATAGAGGAGTGTTAATTATAGTGTCATCCACAGAGAGCTGTTCCATTGTATTACAACTCTTCAGTGTGGCTATAGACTTTCCATTATCCCATCTGGTACCATGAGGCGGAACTGGACGGTCAGTATGGCTGAATTTAAGCGATATATTTATTATAGGTTAAATTCGCCGTCCACCAGAGTGCTCTATTCCTATAGAAGAGCGTTGCATAAATATATATATATATATATATATATATATATATATATATATATATATGTATATATATATATATATATATATATATACATATATATATATATATATATATATATATATATATATATATATATATATATTCCTGCAGCAGTCCTATTTTCTTTGTTTATTCTTTTCACGCAGTCTAAATTAAATGATATATCCACCGTGTAATAACGGAGGATTATTTCAAAGTAATCCAAAATAATATAACGCACTTATAATTATTTCTGTCAGGTTTTATCGGGGGGGGGGGATCATTAGTTGTATCCTGGGCCTGTTTCGGTGATATCAAAATCAGCACAGGCATGTAACCATGGCATCTCCTAGTTGTGTTAATCGCACAACCTCCCCACATTTGTTACTTTTACATTTATATTGTGGTCATAACTGGCGATACTAGGATTTTCTTTTATTCACTTTTTCATATCTTTTGCTTTTAAGGTTAGTATATTATTTTTTTTACTATTTAGATTCAATGGTTTGTTATATCATATGAGAAATGTTTTTTTCTGTGAATTAGATGTCATTAATTAAATTGTACAGATCTGTTTATTTTATGTAGACTATCCATCGGGGAAGATATAGGTTATTTGTACTTTTGAATTTATATGTTTTTCATAACTTCTGATACATCTATTTTCATTTATTCAATTTTCCTAATATTTTGTTATTTAGATTAGTATATTTCATTTTACTATTTAGATCCAGTGTATCATTATATTATGTGCTATAAGGATGCTGTTTATTTTGTGAATTATATGTGTTAAATTGTATGGGTCTACAGTTGACTTTATAATCTCCTCCTCACATTTATCATAACATATTTCGATTCTCTATAATTTGGATCTTTTGTGAGGATCTTTCTCACTTTCAAGGTTTTTTTTTAAATCTGTAAATTATCTGTTGATATACGTCCTTGGTGTATGTCACATAAATGCGATGCCTCGCAATCAGGAATATTTATTGTACCTTCGTTATTCACGGTTACGTGGACTATCATTTTTCTGTTTGTGCTTTTCTCTGTGGGATGTCTGTTGCTTGTTGAATTTTCATTTTCATTTCCTCCTGTTGCATCTGGTATTGTTTTATTGTTCCCTGGAGTCTATTGATTTGTTTTTAGTGGACTGTCTAAATATCTATCTATATTTCGACCTTGTTTAAACAGTCTGATCACAAAATTGACGCTTTTTTTTTTCAAACAAATCCTCAATTTCGGGCAATTCATAAATATCCCGATTACTTAATCCCATAAAACATATATAGCATTGTCGCTACTTTTCTGTGGCATGTGCACTGTATGAAATGCAAAAGTATCCCGCTCATCTAAAAGTTTATATGTAAATATTCCATTTTCAATCTTGATATCTAGATCAAGAAATGTTGCCCGTGTTCTTCGATCTCCCGGTTCAAGATCTCTGATATTCTAATAGGTATATAAATTTATTGGTGTTCTCCAATTCATATCGATCATTTAAGCAACGTATATCATCTACGTAGCGTTTACATTCGTGAAATTTGTATGCCCTTTTAATATTAATTTGAATCAATGACAACATAAATTTATGTTCATATCTATGTAAGTATACAATACTCCAAAATGGTTCTGGGTCGATCCCCATAGAGATTCCGATTGTTCTGGAGCAATAAGAGTTAATAAGGAGACTAATAGTCTTTTAAAGGTGGATTTAGTGTAGTAAGGTTTGTCCTTTTTCGTTTTTTTACCAGAAAGCTTTTGATTCTGAGAACCATGTAACGTGCAGATGAGAGAATCATGCTCAACCTCACATAGAGAGATCATAAGACAACGAAGTATGTTAGAGAAAAGAAGAGTCCGATGTATCGTAGAAATCATTAGAAAACTCAAATGGCAATGGACTGTGCATGTTGCAAGAATGTCAGACAACCGCTGGACATCACAACTCGCAACAATGATCCTCAAAGATCGTATGCGAAATTATGGCCGACAGACAGTAGGATGGTGTTTACTAGCGAGACAAATTCGGAAAGTACTGGCTCTGTTATGCCCATGATAGAGAAGTCTGGCGAACCTTGGCGAAGGTCCATGTCCAACGATGAACGCTGATGATGAATATGATGTTGCAAGTATATACTTTGACTTCCTGCAAATTCTAGATCTACTGTATTTCTCAATTCTGTAATGAGATCATTATGCCGAATGTTAGGTATAAAATGGACTAAAATCGTACTTAGGAATGGATTTGGCCTTGTCATAAGCGTTTATACTATCTATTCTTTCCTAACATTTACATTATTTGTGATATTTTCAATTCATCCTCTATAACTATATCTAATAAGAACTAAAAGGTACTTATTCTGAAGTTCTTCAAGATATTCTGACATGTATGAGCTTCTAAGTACAGGGTTCGATGGGGGGGGGGTAGAGTTTTTAAGATGTATTTTTCTATTGACGGCTGTAATTACTTTTCTTTCCATTGAGTAAATATGCTTTCTTCTATTATATAACTGTAGCCACCAAAGGTGGCAAAGGGTTCTAACCCTTTAAAAAATATGGGTGCGCGTTTGAGTGCTCCAGTGCCTCTGGCTTCTCGTCTATAAACTTGAAAATTAGTATCGATACTTCACTAGAAATATTTTTCATTTTTATCTAAAAAACGAAGAAACATTTCCGACATCTTGGGCGGTATTTTGACAGATATACTTTATAAATAGCATCCAGATTCTCCAGAATCTAGATGTTTCTAGATATTTCTTCATTCTATTCTAGTTTGTTTTTTTTTTTCGGAGGAAAATGCCAGTGATGTCATATAAAGAATTTATTCGGACCTTATTTATTCCTTGATGGTCATTTTTTACATGACTTGAATTTTGATGCTGCGGTTGTCCAATTATTGACTGTGATTGTTAGTTTTATGTCTATTTGACTTGGATCGAATGAACGTATCTAGTGATTTTATAATCTCCTCCTCACATTTATCATAACACATTTCGATTCTCTATAATTTGGATCTTTTGTGAGGATCTTTCTCACTTTCAAGGGTGTTTTTCATCTGTAAATTATCTGTTGATATACGTCCTTGGTGTTCGTCACATAAACGCGATGCCTCGCAATCAGGAATATTTATTGTACCTTCGTTATTCACGGTTATACCTTTTACGTATTGTGGGTTTTAATCTATTCGTTATTCATGGAGTCGTCTGGTCTATTCTCGCTTCATTTGGGAGACTTTTTAATACCCCGATTTTAAAATTGTTTTGGTAAATTGATTTCATTGTGTCTTTCATCAATATACGAAAAAACATATACATTACGAGGGATCTTATCTTCTTTTTCAATTGGCAGTTTATAATTTAGTATCAATTATATCTAGTATCTATTCGAACCACTAATGATATTCTGTCTTCTTATACACCGACTCATACATATATTTTGTTGCTTACGTTTGCTTTGTATTATGAGTTTATAACCAATATATCACGAGAGTTATATAATCTTGTGTCAAGAAGGGGAACTGTGAAGGTATCAGGAAAGTATTCAAATTAGAGGAGATCCTAGCCGTTCGTATACGAATACTCAATATAAAAATAAATAAATACGCTGGATTTGCAATACTGGAAGCGGTCTATGATAACCTAGACGTGTACTTTGTTACTACACAGAGGCGTACTGCTATTTCTCTTGACAGTGTGCCGAATACCTTGTCACTATGTGATAGGGAAATAAAAATAACGAACATTGATCAAGTTACTTGCACGAGGCCAAGAAAAAAACAAACTATTTTTTTGTTTACTAGCGATACAAGAATAGAAGACCCTTTTATGTGTGTCAGCACAGCGTTCGAATATTGTGACGATCGCATCATGATGGTATATGAAGACAGAGACGGTAGTCGTGTGTTCCGACCAACGTTGCTCCAAAAGGCGGTTCAGCTTTCCACCATCATGGTCACTACTGAGCTTCCTCCAGTTGTTGCAGAGAGCAGTATAGGCTGTCACGGGACGAGAGAAAGACTTCTCAGCCTCGTGGTGCAGCCGGGTTGCATTGATAAAAAGCAAATGTATCTGATGGTTTAAACAGTGGACATACGATATCTCCTCGTTTAATTTTTCATTGGATTTTGTTTGCATACAACCGTGTTCATCAAACATGACCGATGATCCTCCGTAGCATTGTCTCATTTTTCTATGGTCAATACGTGCTTTGTGGAGGCTTTACAATATGATATCAGACACGGAATCAGGATCAAAGTGATCCAATTGGGCCATTACTCTTGAACTTTCGCTTACTTCGCCATCTTTCCTAAATCTGATAACGACAGAAATGTTCTTCATGTTATTTTCCATCCCATGATCTGTCGGTTTTGATTGTACAGAATGTCGGAAAAGTTGACTTCAGCTTTTATGGGTTATTTTTTATAACTAATTCTTTCATCAAGTCAATGATTTCATTTTGAACTTGAGCTGGCGAGTATATAGAATTCACCAGAATAGTTAAACATGAACTGCAAAGAGCAGCATGGATTTACAACAAATTGTAACCACCATCCTACTTGAGACAATAAACATTTGGTCAGAAGCTATGATTCACGCCATTCCAATTGACATCCTACACCCCGACTACAAGAAGGCATTCGACACTGTGTCACATCTAAGATTAACCGAACAAGTCGAGATTTCTGTGATAACTGGAAAAGTACTACCATCGATAAAATCATTCTTTACAGATCAAAGAGTTATAGTTAATGGAGAAGTGTCATCATGGTTACCAGTTTAAATGGCATCGCTCAGGGCTCCATGAAGGGACCAACGTTGTTCTCGCTATTTGTAGATGACCTGCCAAGCAAATTGAGATCTTACATTGCCATGTTTGCAAATGATTCGAAAATCCACTGCCCGTTGGTGTCTAATGATTCAACTGTGCAACTTCAGGAAGATCTCAATCTTATACAGGGATGTGCAAATGACATCCAGCTGACATTCCATCCAAGCAAGTATAAAATCATGTATCTGGGTAAAACCAATCAAAGACAAAACTATGAAATGAAAGACAAAGTACATACGGTGGATAAGACCGAAGTGGAATGAGATCTAGGAGTCCACGGAGACAATTGCCTCAACTTCATAACTCATATCCAACATACGTTCAACACTGCAAACAGAATGATTGGCTGTATACGACATACCTTTACATAGACGAAGAAATCTTCCTGCTCCTCTGTAATGCTATTGTCTGCCAACATCTAAAGATCACATCATGATCTGGTTATCTAACTTGAGATACAACATTGATGCAATAGGAAGAGCCCAGAGGAGAGCTACCAGAATTGTTCCTGAAAGACTTGTCACACACAGAGAGACTGGGTAAACTCACTCTAGGATCATTCGGTCGTAACCGTGACGATCTGTTCGAGGTCTACCGAATTCGCAATAACATTCTCGCCTTATACTGCTATGTGTGTCCAGACAAACGTCTACTGCATCAATATTTACTAGAGGACATAGTTAAAATACTCTGGTACAGAAATCCACTGGGCCGAGGTAGAATTACTTCTCCACTCGAGTGACCGAATCATTGAATTCTCTCAATGAAGAGACTATCTCCTCCATATCAATCAATCAATCAATACGTTAAAAAAAAAAATCGTTACAGGCTATAAGAGACTCTGAAGTCAAATATCAATTTTAGCTCAGCCACAACCTGACTGCCTAGGACAGACTGGCTGGCGAACTGCATGTGGTTCCATGATGCTATCCAGCTGTCACTAAAACCTATTTAAAAGGTATATAATGTCGCTAAGTTTCTCGTCACGAGATAGGGCGAATTCAAACAACCCTGATGGTTAGCTGTAAACTATTGTGGCATCTCTGACATTGAAGAGACACCCGTGTGACACAGCACTATTACCCCCCGTTGAAAGTTCATTGACACAAATAAATTGTATTACCTCCCCTAGCACTGCCTTTACGGAGTATCGGTGTCGTCCCACCCGCGAACCATTGACTTGAGCAGCGATACTTTCTCCACTACCGAATTTTGTTCGTTCCGCTGGTGCTAAGCAGCCTTGAGTCTCCGTGAATTCCTGCGCTGGTTGAGGCCTTTAGGTTTTTTTGTTGTGGTGCAATTAGTGTGGTTGGTAAGTACAGCCTTTAGTCGTTTCTGGTTATGTTCTCTTGGCACTAATTCCCACAGGAAAGGCATCATTTCATCACATCCTCCAGCTATAGGTATAATAGTAGAACAGATCGGGCTCCCTAGACTTGGGACGGCAACCAGTCTAGGAGAAGGACAACTTTGATTCCTAACTAGCGAGTGGAGCCTCCTTGAGATGGTTGACGCCCAATTGGACATCCTTCCGGTGGCTCTTGCAGCCAAGCTGTCAGACTATCGCTCTCTTTCCTCGAAACTACATCAGCGAGAGGAATTCTGACGACTGGGTATTCCAGGATCTCCAGGCACTTAGCCTGGTATGCACCAAATGGAAATCGACTTCATCGACTGAACAGGGGCTGTCAAGTTCATCTAAGTCGTTAAACGGTTTCTATAGTCGGTTTGAATGAAGGCGTCATCTGCTGAGCGGCCACAAAAACGCTCCTATCTATTGAGGCCTAAAAGTTTCTCTAGGCCGATGGTTCTCAATCTTTCTTCTTCGGTACCCCTTTCCCGATGTTCCTGGTGGCCCCTATGTTAAAATTTCATCGGTAGAATAATCATAGATGTTCGAAAAATGATCCAATAAAGTTATGGGTACTCATAGTTTTATAGTCACAAATATTAAAGGGTATTAAACAATTAAGAATGCATCTAAAACTAATATAGGCAAAGAGATGAATACATGCATGTATAAAATGCTGCGATTTGGCCCAATCGAGATTAGTTTCATGTGTCTTAAGAGGGGTGAAATAATCCCCCTGTCCTCTTAAAATTAGGGCACCTAACATAGGGTCCCTTCAGGGTGCTAGTGCCTATGTTTAGAAACTCTGCTCCAGACAGGGTTGCCAGTTTCTATAGCCGATCTGGGTGAAGGTGACGTCTGCAGAGGGTCATCTAAAATGCTGACTGCAAAAACACAAACCTTTCTATTCTACACTCTGACCAAGATGGGTCACTAAATCATCCGTAATGAGAATCGCAGATTCTATTCGCCCACACTCCATAATATGCAGGGGGAGAACATCGTCAATACCACTGGGCAAGCAAGTTATCTCCAGGATATGCCAGCCGCTTCCTTGGGTGACTGGCCTGAGTGGAGTAATCTCAATTCAATTATTAACTTGTATATTGTTGGTATAATAATTTTCACTCATTTTCATTCTTTTGACGTGAATTTTTTCCCCCCTTGGCCCTACCAATCTTAATGCAATGAGGAAGCTCAGGTCTCAGAATATATCAACGCAATGTAACTAATTCAAGCAGAAAAAAAAGTGGGAGAATGTATAAGCCTCCAAGGCTAGAATATCACACCCAAATATTCGCCGAAAGCGTGCAGTAAAATCTGTTGAAGGGAAATGGATAGTCTCACGCCACAGTAACAGAATGACATTGCAAATGGCCATATTTGTCACGATCTAAAAGGTACGCTAGTAAAAGGTTAAGTGTCGATGAGGAACAGACGTGGCCTGTTTTTATCATGAAAAGGGGGTAAAAGAAGTGACGTCACAAGATTTATATTTTCGGTGCCATTTTGCACACTTTTTTTTTTTTTTACACTGCGTGGTTGTAATTTCTATGTCGCACGTGGAAAGTAATTTTTGCTCGACTGACCGAAAAAAAAAAAAAAAAAAAAAATTGGAGCATTATAAATTCAGTGAAGAAACAATTTATGTTCTACATAGACTAATTTAAAGAAGAAAAAAATCTTCAAATTGAAAAACCTTCAGATTCAGATCTTAAATGATTTAAAACTTTTATATTGGGAACATGGTGCAAATTTACTTTTAACAAACACCTCGGGGGTGGGGGGAAATAATTCATAATAAACTTAAGCTCATTTCGTGTTGTAATCCGTATTAACTGTTTTTCTTGACTGAATTTCATCAAGAGACAACTTGAATTGATATTTGCAGCAATTGAAGCAGAAAGTGTAATAATGTTCATCGACTGACTTAGTTATTAATCTGCTCCAGAAAAGGTGTAGACCAGTGGTTCTTCGCACCAAGTACTTCCTCAGCATACGAAAAAAAGGGGGGGATCAAATGAAAAATAATAGGGTACTCACTGAAGTGTAAAAACGCAATTACCGCATTGCTTTTACACTTCATTAAGTTAAAGAGTTAAGCATCAGTAATTGATATTGTACAATTAGGAATTCGATCAGTTAAGCCTTAATTATATACCATTGAATGGCACACAGGTTGTATAAAGCGATCAGAAATTATATTGGGGCAATTTGGAACTAGATAGCTTTGAAAGATGATCAAACAGCCGCCGGTAATGCAGAGGTCCAAGTAACTATACACGTCTTAATGCATAACTGTCGCGTTGAGAAGAAACAAATAGACCGAGAATAAACGAGATGAGAATTTGATGAAAAAACCGACGGCTGTTTAGCTCGAAGGTAAGAGCAACGCTACATTGAAGCGGTTACCCTATCAATCATAGGTTCGATTCCTGCAGCAGTCCCATTTTCTTTAATTGTTTATCCTATTTACGCTGTCTAGTTAGCGTGATACATTAACCGCATTGGAGATCATTTCAAATAAGAGTTTCTATATAATAGAATGTAATTTATAGTTATATACACTCCAAAAAGGAGAAAATTCAAAATTAGATTGTATTCTTGTATTCCTCTAGGGTAATGCGAAAGTTTTTGGCGGTCTCAAAATGATACCTTGAAAATAATTTGCTATTTTCTTCCTGGTAGAAGAGAAAGAAGAAAAAAAAAAACAACAAAAAAACTATGCCATTTATTTCTCAAACACAGTGGTGTAGAGCTTCGGGAACTGCGTTCCCTTATTCTTCAAGGGGGGACGGTGTTATATACGACAAAAACCTACTTGAACAATTCCCCGAAGAGGAAGTTAGTCAGTGCAGGTTTTAGTGATCATCCCAGGACCTCAAAACATCGTTGATATTGGTTAAAAGCTACAAAAAATAAACGCCCTCTCAGACTTTTCTTTGGCACCACACACGGCTCGAACACTAGTTAGATTCCAAGAATGATGGGAGTTCGAGCAGACATAAAAATGGAAAACTGTTGTTTTCGAGTCTTATTAGTTACCGGTTGAGGCGAGCACGTAAAACGTTGAGGACTAAATCGTCAAGCCGGGGAGTGGGGTCAGGCAATTTACAGAATTCTGTAAACTAATCTGACGCTTGATTAAAGATTAACCAAAGACCTGGAATAGAAAAAAAATCGTTACACGTATTCAAGGCCTGCAAATCAAACGTTTATGAACGGACATGGGCAGAGGCGTAACTCAAGTTGGGTGACAGGCTATTTGAAAGAGCTACCGTGGACACCAAAAACGTTAATAATAGCCGTTTTGTTACTGCATTTAAGCCCCAACCATCCCTAATTACGCCTGGGGGTGCTACCTTGGCTATTCGCAGTTGTGTGTAATTTACAGCATCTGATTAACCTGATGTTTGATTGAAAAACCATTTAAAACTTTGTCACAGATTCGATATGAAGATTTATTAAAGAATTGACGAAGAGACGAAGGAACGACATGTAGACACCATTCTAAATCCTATAGTTGAATACTAGAAGACTCAGCAAAGTTCCTTGACCCTGAAAATGACCGTTTTATGAAGTGGTAAAAGTCGTCTGTGAAGTATTAGAAACTTTACTTTTTACAGGGCTTCTTAGCCGCTTTTTTCACTGTTTTTTTAGTTGCCGCCTTGTTGAGTTTTGGTTTAGCAACTTTTTTAGGCGATTTGACATTTTTGTGAGATTTTGCAGTCTTCAGTGTTTTAGGAGATTTCGCAGTCTTTTTTGGTGATTTCGCAACCTTCAGCATTTTAGGAGATTTCGCATTCTTTTTTGGTGATTTTACAGCCTTCTTGATTCTGGCTTTTTTGGGAGACTTTGTAGCCTTGGGGGCCATTTTCTTAGCGGTCTTCTCTGGCTTGGCAGCAGCTTTCTTAGCAAGTTTGAAAGATCCAGAGGCACCACTTCCTTTCACTTGGGTCAGGACACCGCTTTCAACTCCTTTCTTCAGGAAAAGCTTCACTCTGTTGTTCACAACATTGGCATTATCACTAACCTTGTATTTACTGGTGATAAATTTGATGATGGCCACACGAGAAGAACCTCTCTTTTCCTTCAGGGTTTCGATGGCGGTAGCAATCATTTCACTGTATTTTGGGTGAGTTGCCTTTTTGGCAGGCTTCTTAGTCTTCGTATCGGCCATGGTTAAGAGGATGAATAGCAAGGTGAAGTGACACCGTGTTAGTACCTTTCTTTGTGTTGCCAATATTTATTTTCATGAATGAAAAATTTGACATGAAGTCAGGGGGGGGGGGTAATGGGGTATTTGGGCTGGTCAACTCTATTCCTAATCTTATCTTAGCTAGTTTCATTCACTGACCCAATCTCACTATATACATCCATTCACCAAAACAACACATTTTTCCTGGTCTCTCTCATACTGCATTTACCACAAAATCAGATTCTCTCTATGATGAAAAACTACTCTAAACCCATGTTTACAATTTTGTGTGTGGGGGGGGGGATAAAATTATGATGAATATTTACAAAATAAAAATGAACCCCAATGACTGATATATATTTACAAAAAAAAGGGCGAAAACTAAAGGAGCGTCAAGTGAGCCGCCTTTACTCGATTGTGATAGTCACATTTGAAAATCATCAAATTTTGCCATATTTGGAGATAGAACATTTTCTTAACATAGACAGAAAGAAAACATGACAATATATCAGGTTATCAACATTTACAATTTTTTGTGTCGACCAAGTTGCAGTAATATCTAAATATATTCGCCTAATTTAAAAAAAAGTATTGATTAAAGTATTTTGAATTATAAAATGTTATTATATAATTTAGAAGAAAAGAATTAATATTCAACTCTATCCGTGCGAAATTTCTACCAAATTCGAGCAAAATTTGTTGGGGAAAAATCATCTACACTTGGTGTCCCTAACATAACGCCGATCGTAGAGATACAACTGAATGAAGACTTCTTTCTTTTTCCTGCGTTGTAAAATAACCGTTTTATCTAATGACATTGTTAACCAATGAAATTGATAAGAGGAAATTTAAAATTGAAATGATTTAATTTTTTTCCAATTTATTTCAATTGAACTGACAAATGAATCAGATTGTGAACACAGTGAAATCTGTAGCAGTTAATACTGTCCAAAATACAAAATGTGCGAAAGTTGATGAAAAAATAAAAATACTCGTTTTTTTTTTTGCAGTGTCATTAGAAATAAATTTACCCCATGTTTCCAATATAAAAGTTAACTCATTTCAATTTTGAATCTAGAAGTTTTTGATTTGAAGATCATCACTTAATATATCTTGATGAAGAGAGAACGCAAAAGAAATAATCCATTCTTCGTTGAATCCATCAAGTTGAAACATACTTGTTATCACGTTTCATTAACAATGAAAACGGTTTTTGCTGAATAATACAAAAAAAACAGCATTAGTTCAAAGATGTTTGAGCCATCTGTGGTAGTTGAAGCAGGCGCAGGGGAGGGGTAGTAGTAAGTAGTCTTCCTTTGAGTCAATTGATTATCATACTTGTAAAATATTGCAATATTGAAATATTCTACAAGTATCTTTTTCAATGAAAATCGTGCATGGCCATTTTTTTAGCAATATCTGTATTTAGAAAAAAACATAAATGCAAACCTTGGACATTTTATTATGATATTATTAACAGATGGTGAAAAAGAAATTTGATCGGAAAAGATATCTTTTACGTGACATCAGATTTTTATGACATCACACCACTCCACTCCTTCCTATTTCTGTTTTTTAACTGGGACCGACTGACAGAACGAAAAGCGTCTTATAGAGATGTGTAGGCATATTTCTAAAAAAATGTTTTTTTAGATAATTTTAATAATTTTCACTTGTATTATGGGTGGCAGGGTATAAAATAAGAAAAAAAAAATCACTATAGGTGCTCCTCGTCCGATTTTTTCCTTCTTTACTTTGGGAATTTGCAGACAAAAAAATGAATATATAAATATACGTGAAGTACAGTACATGTTTCGAAGTAACAGTTTAAAAATAAATAGTTGATTTTTTATAATTCATTTTTAGGAGAAAGCCGTCGCCATTATTGGATTTTTTCACGTAAATTCTCTCGTAAGATGATTGGAAGTGAATTATTAAACATACATTTTTTTTCATCACAAATTCATTAAAATTTGAAAAATGTAGGATTTCATATACATAGATTATTCCAGACTTTTGTCCCAATATTGTTTGTTCTTCTCTTTAATATTTAAGGTTTTTTCCTGAAGGTTCTTAATCTAAAAGAGAAAGAAAAAAAACCCAAAAAACTAAGTATCATTTACACCATGATTCAATTATGATATTATTTTCTTTCGATTATTCATTTTCTTACGGTTGGAATAATTTCTGGGGAAAGAGTATATCGTGCAGTAAAATGTGTAAAAGAGATATCGATAGTTTCATGTCGCAGCAAAAGAATGGCCATATTTGCCACGGTCAAAAGGGCCCGCTAGCAAGTGTTATGATGATCGTAAAAACCAGAGCGAGCTATAAGGGACCGACGTGATCTTTGACAAGATTTGAAAATTCTGGGCGCCATTTTACCCAACAAAATTTCAATTTTTTTTCTGCGTATCACGTGGTTGTAGTTATTTCTATGTCGCACATGGGCAGTCATTTCTGCGATAGATTTCGGAGCACTTCAGATTCAACAAAGAAAGAATTATTTCTTGCATGTGCTCTCCAGTTCAAAAAATATATATCTTTTTTAATGGTCTTTGAATGTAAAATCATCAGATTCAGATTTTAAATGGAGAAAGGAAATGAATCAATTTAAAACCAGTTGTCTCATAGCATAATTAAGAAAGATAAATCAACATTATGAAATAAAAGACTTGATTAAATGAAATAATTTTATCATTACAAATATAATGCAGAAGGCGAAAGGGGGATATCATCTTAGTCGCGCTTCTAAGATCTGCGATCTGTTAGGGACAGCGAACATAAATAACTTTTTCTTGTAATGTAAGTAATTTCGTTGTAGATATACTTTGCAGATCAGGAAGAGAGGGGTTGTCAGTGAGCATGCATTACTGACAATAAAGGGTATATCCTCCCTTCCCATGCTAGGGCCTGAAATTCTATTTTCCGGTGATAGGGCTTCCCCTCTTGAAACAAATACTTTCTCTAGTGTTTTTGTAGGGGGACCTAGGGGAAGATAGATTAGGAAAATTGAAAAGAGATTGTGTTGAGTTCACCATTCACTCATTTAGCTAAGAGGACGTATTCCAACTTACCCAGGGGAGGGTTCCAGGGAGCCTTTGTCCCTTTTGCGACACACAACGGCTGGGACAGCCACACAAATCTATCTCCTTCCACGTACACCGAGCTCGTTTTTTCCCCTCACCGATCTTTCGTTGAAATCTATGCAATGCACTCTCTATCACATCTGATTTTCATTTCAAGCTGATATTGGAAGCATGAAATCAGATCCTGGTAAGAAAAAGGGGTTCACTCTCATAGATTCTCTTCTACACAACCATTTTAACCACAATCAACAACGTGAGAAATATCATCCATTTAATCCCAGATCACTGGGCCACAAATTGTCGCATATGTATGTGACACGAATGGGTATGCTCCAGTCGGGTGCCATGCGAACCGTCAGTTTACCAAAACAATTCCATAGCGGGAAAACTTTTGGACATTAGAAGACGGTGTGCTCAGCCATTTCTTCTATAGCACTGTCCCATCGTTTGCAATCAGCAAACAGTAACCTTACTGAATGAATGCACGTGGAGTGAACCATCTACATTCAATTGTTCATTATCAACATTCTCATCATCATCATTCTTTTAACGTACGTCGTTGGACATAGACCTTCCCCAGGATTCGCCACGTTTCTCTATCGTGGGCGTCGCAGAGCCAGTATTTTCTAAATTTGTCTAGTTTATCTCTCCATCTGTCGACCTCAGTTTCGCATGTGATCTGTGGGGATCCATGTTGTGAGTCGTGAAGTCCATCGGTTTTCTGACATTCTTGCGACGTGGCCTACCCATTGCCATTTAGGTTTTCTGATAGATTCTATGATTTCTCTGGCCCCAGTTTTCTTCCTTGTATACTGTGCTGTCTTGTGATCTCTCCGTGTAAGGTTGAGCATGATTCTCTCATGCACACGTTGCATAATCTCAGTTTGCAGATCTGTCTCTTGGTCAGGTTCCATGTTTCAGCTCCATAAGTGACTATTGGGAGGATGCATTGGTTGTATACTCTTCTTTATAGGATTATTAGGAACGCCTTGTTTGTGAAGGTTGAGCTTTTTCTGCCGAAGGCTTGCCATCCTAGGGTGATTCTTCGCTTGATCTCTTTCTCTTCCATGGGTTTCATAGAGATTCGTTGTCCAAGGTAGATGTAGTGGTCTACTTCCCCCAGTTTTGCATCTTTAATTTTGACAGTTATGTCCTTAAAAGAAATTTGCATGAATTAAAACATACGATTTCTTTACATACATGGAATGAGGACACATCAATCTACCTGGTCATCAACATTTTTGACTTTTTAGATCGACCAAGTTGTTGTAAGATCTAGTTGTCTTCCGAAACCGCGGTTTCAGAAAAAAAAAAAAAAGATTAAACCATACCAAATTGTGAAATTTCATTTCTATACGATAATATTTCAGCATTCAGCTTCGCTTGTGTGAAATTTCTATGAAATTCAAACAAAATTCCTCGGGGAAAAAGTTCATTTATATTTGCTGTCCTCAATACATATTGCAGAGGTGTGACTTCCTGAAAAAAAAAACAAACCTTTTCACTTGGCTTCGGCCTTGAATTTTCCATAACAAAACTTATTTCATTTTATTTACAAGAGTGTTTTATTTAACGATATAGATTTAAATTCTCTTGAATATAACAAAGAAACTGGACTAAAATTATTTGATATCTTTTTCCATTTACAGTATTCAATTTACACGTAAACATGGGTGTCCGTACAACTTTCAAAAGTTTTATTCTCTACAACTTTCAGTTCAGACCATCGTTTCTATGGCAATGAATAATATAGGATGATCAGTTACATGATACAATAGTGTCAAATGACAGCGGAGATTGATTTTTGCACGACTTATGTTTGTTTTAAACTTACTAGGGCATACCTGTTCAAAGGGTGCATCCGGTTTCTTGAAAATCTTCGGGAGGTTTTACCTGAAATTATGAGGACGCTGTATATACCTATGATTGTCCCTACTATAGATTTCAGAAAGTTAAAAAAATAAATAAATAAATTGCGTGGAAAGATGTAGGAGGAAGAAAAAAAATGGAAGAAGTAATTAAATCTTTAAGTGGATCCATGCTCGAATGCTCTCTTCGACAATGGCTGATTTATTCTCTGAGAGCTTTCTAGTTTTATTCAATTTTCTTCATATTATTTCAAAAAGTGAAAAAGTCAAAACCAAAGATAAATGTAATTGTGATGAATGCAGGTTAATGCCATCACAGTCAATAATGAGAGAAACATGAATAGTATTACTCCAAAAAGATAAAAATTCTGTGTTCAGGGATGCAAGTTTTGTAGCTATCGCCCGGTTGATACCAATCATAGATCTCAAAAAGCCCTGAGATGTTTTCCATACGACCTAAACCTATTGACTCTAACGCTATTTTTGAAACACATTTTCGACTCTTTTGACCACAATTGAAAAGAAAAAGGGCCGATGTAGTACGTATATCAGTGGGCTTAGGATAAAACTCTCACATTTATAGTGCAAACCCCTCAAGACCCCAGAATTTCAGTGATTGATGACTGTATTTTTTTTCCTGGTCTCAAATTCTTAATATAAACGTTTAAACCCTTTATAATAGTGCATGGAAGTTTTAAAAAATGAGACCACATACAATTTACTGTTATTCATTTTTTTTACTGTGCACTCTGTTTTGATATAATATAAAAGTGGGTATCGTATAAAAGAGATAAACAAGAAATAGTCGTTCAAAAATTTACAAAAATAATTTCAAGAATAAAAGTGAATACCGCATAAAACAAATGATCAAAATCAAATTCTACTTGGTATAATTCTTCAATATTCTAGTCGAACCATGTAATTAGCTTATATGATAATTTTTCTGTTTATTTATTTGTTTGTTTGTTTGCGCTCAAATGGGGTGATCTCATTGGTTGATATACCTCCCTATAATGACATTACAAAGAAAAAAAAATGATGTGATAGGTTTTTCATTCGCTGTTTTGATAGTTCCGGTTCAGTCTTGGATAATCTGGCGCAGGTGCGAATGCAGTGTATCGCGAAGAAACTACATCACAGAAAATACGCCGTGTAGTTTTTTAATAAAAGTAAAAAGTTTAGGAGTGTTTAGGAAATAATAAATGCGTTATAATAATAGTTGCGTTATTAATTTATGTTTGTAGACAAGATAAGTTGAAAAACTCATCGTGGTTGAAAACTTGTACTCGTTCAATGTTTACACTCGCGAACCGGTATTTTAGACATTATTTTTTCCCTATATTCTATACTATAAACAAATTTATAGTAGATTAAGTGCTGTAAATGATTATTCACAATTTTTATCATTTTTTTTTCACAATATACCTTCATCTTAATATATATATATATATATATATATATATATATATATATATATATATATATATATATATATATATATATATATTGCTTTTTATCGCAACTATTCTCAGACCAGATTCTAAGATGAATGTATTCAGTAGCATAAAGAGGTGGATTCTTGATAATCACTGCATTGTAGTTTTATTTACTTAATGGATTTCGTTGATTAACTGTATATTTCTTTGAATGGCATCTACTGCACACTTTTCAACGATCTTTTAAAATGTATTGCAACAATTACATATCTTCATAAAAAGATTTGTTTTGGTTAAAACTGCAAGAAAATAGCATAGAGTTAGTCGTAAGGAAAGGAAAAATACTTTTGCATACTGACAGGGGATCTTTAAGCAGATAAACGTTGTTTTTTCACGATTATGACTCGAGAAATAAGGATTTTACAATAATTGACAGATCTGTCACCCGGATAAATAAAGTCAGGATTCAAGATTATTTTTCATCATACGCTTTACAGTATTCATTTATCTATTTGTACCTTTTAAGAATTGGAAATGGTGAAGTGTTTATTTAATGTTTATGGTACAAGATTTATGGGTTTTGGGAACCAAAAGGGTTCGGAGGTGTCTTCTGTAGACTTTCGTATCTGCACCCCCTTGGCTGGTCAAGAATTGAATTGAGATGACTCGTTCCTCGGAAAATGAATAAATGAAAATTACATTTGAACCATCGGATAAATAATGGTTTTTATCAAACAAAAACTGTTTTCTATATAAATAAAAACGTGATTACGAATGAGTTTCAATTTAATTAATTCAACAAAGAAAGAATTATTTCTTTCGTGTTCTCCGATCATTGAAAAGTATATATATTTTAATGATCTTTAGATTAAAAACCATCAGATTCTGAATTGAAAAAAGTTATTCAACTTTTATACTGGGAACATTGGGAAAATTATTTTTAATGATACTTCAAGAAAAAAAAATGTCTATTTTTTATATTGTCTTCCGGAATCCTTTTTGTTTTTAACTCCATTAATTTGTTACAAATTGCAACGTATTAAAACGGTGTAATTGAATGTGGGGGTTAAAAAAAAAAACAAATTAAATCGTTTGAATCGAATGAGAAAGTATTCATTTTTTTTTGGAGGAAGGCGATATATATACATTTAATCCAATTAATGCACAATTTGAAGATTTATAAAGGTGACTAACACAATCGAATGAAGGCGGCTCACTTTACGCGCATTCATTCAATAAGGTGGCTGCTGCTTGCTACTACGTCCGCGCGTTCTCTATAAAACCGGGCCAGTTGTGCAGACAATTCATTCACTTCACAACCACCACACGGACGGGATTACTGTTACATTTTTGGCAAAAAAAAGACAAGTTTCCTGTGAACACACCGAACAAGATTACGGACTAGTAGGACCCCCTTGAAACTCTAGTTCGAAAAGATAAGCCCTTGTTGTTTTTGACTCGATTTCGACTCGATTTTTTTTTTTTGTTCCGATTTTTTTGTTGTTTGTCTTGATTTTGTATTTTTTTCTTTCCCTTCATGGCCGACGAGGCCAGGAGGGCCTTGTTTGCTTCCCCCGATAAGGGGGAGGGCGGGGGCACATCCACACCCCCTAAAATAGGGAAAAAAAACAAAAAAAAACAAGAAAAAATGTCTAAAACACAGACACCCGGTACAAGTGAAAAGAATACAGACATGAAAAAAACCCCCGTCCATGAAGGGAGGGGGGAAAATACAGACTCGCCGATTCCGGCGGGACAACAACAACAACAAGAAAAGACAAGTGGGGACTCTCCTAACGTTTGGTCATCCCCTCCCGTAATAAATACAGTCAATGTGGCGGAATTCGTCAAGCGTTGCCAGACATACAGTCACCTTGTAAAAGAGGATGGCTTACTGGTGGACTTGGTCGAATTGAAAGACATTGAGAAAAAAATGGTGTCCGTCTTTTTGGTCGACAAGAAGTCAAACCGAATTGTCCGATCAAACAAAGACATAGTGTTGAAAGCACTGGCTAGCTTAGGAATCAAAGCCAAACAAGTTGTAAAAGGCGATGGCTTTGCGATGTGGGACGTACTATTGCCCACTGAACAGGACTGTTCAGATCTCCTGCGCCGAGAGCTCCAAACGAAGGAGCATTACATTCGTGTTGAGTATCTCGGCCGGAGAAGGACCCGGGTAATAGCACATGAGGTGCCCAGCTTCGTACTCGGGGAACATATCGGGGCTTTTCTCCTGAAATACGGAGAAATTGTCTCGGTTGACTCCGAGGCGATGCGTGGGGAGTGGCGTTTTGATCTTATGATCGACAGGAAGGCGTTCCTGGCCATTCCCAACTATTTGGACATAGGTGGTCGGAGGCGACTGCCTCTTATCGTAAAAGGTAGGAGGCCAGTCTGCTGGATATGCGGGGAGGCCGGTCACCTCGCCGCTATCTGCAAAAAGAAACCGTCCAGCCTGACGCAAGACCCTTCCCACTCAGTTTCTGTGACCGCCCAAAAGGAGGCTCCCGTAGTCTCGCCTACTACCATGACTGGAGGAATCCAGTCAGATGCCGGGAGAGGTAAAAGTCTCCCCTCACCTAAACCGTCGACTCCGTCACCAAAGGTGGTGGCACAAAAAGAGAAGACGGAGGGGGAGTGGCAGGTAGTAGGTCGTAGTGGGAAGAAGGCCCAAATAGAAGCACCCCTGTTGCCACATAGCCTAAAGCGAACCGACACCGACAGTCCCCAAGGAGAGACCCCGCAGTCTTATGCGGAACGGGCTAGAGTGGGGGGTTATGCTAGTCCAAGTCGTGAAAAAAAAGAAATGGCGGCGGCGTTGCTCATAAAACTCAAGTCCAGGCAGCCAGCAGAGAGGGTTACCCCTCCACCCTCTCCCCGAACAATACAAAGTCCTTCAATAAAAAAATCACCCCCCAAAGGAACACAATTGACAGTTTTAAAAAAATCACCCCCCAAAGAAACACAATTGACAGTCCTAAAAAAATCTTCCCCCCAAAAAACTGAAATAACAACTTTGAAAAAATCCCCCCCCAAAAAAACAGAACTGACAACATCTCCCAGACACACACCCAGACACACACCCAAGAAAAACCAGACAGTGCCAGAACCTACATCTTCTCCAACTCCTCCATTGCCGCCCACTCTACTGTTATTTTCACAACCTCCCCCGCCACCGCCGCCGCCGCCGCCGCCATCACCGCCGCCGTCGTCGTCCCCCCCATCAACACCATCAACAACAATATCAACAACAACAACACCTACACAAACACCAACACAATCGGCCTCACAAAAGAGGCCGAGAAGCCCAGCCGGGGGAGACGCCGGCGAGCCTACCAAAAAAGAAAAAAAAGTACGACACAAGAGAGGGGTCCACATCTGCCGTGTCGACCCGGACATTTTAGAAAAATCGAAGCTTCAGCAGCAAGCCCTAAGGAATTTAAAAGTCCTCCACAGTTTCCGGTTCGTCGAGCCCGGAAGACGCGACGTGGAGGACCCCACCTTATTCCCAGGGCTTAAAAAGCTGCTGACGGTAGTCCGGGTCGGAGACACCTCGCGGCAGGTGTGGGATATGCTCCGGGAGGCCAATGGGGCCTTCCAAATGACCACACCACTGGCTGTCTGGCATCATCCGGACTTGCAGAAACTGAAGAACTTTTGTTCAGGGAGGGTCCCCGTCTACATGCACCCCTCCCTTTATAGGGCAGCAAAACTAACATTCCCTAGGCACGTCGGCGGCGTGTCCCTGGATGGCACCATCAGAACTGAGATGGGCACTGATCCTATGGGACCCGCTGTCGGTGTGCTATCACCGGCAATGTTCGCGTCAGGAGGGCAACGCCAATAGATTAACAAGATGGCTCTCTATTTAGCAAGTTTGAATGGTCGTGGTTGCCGGAATGAGTCGAGAAGAGCTAGACTCTGTCGTCTCCTCCGGCACCTCGACGTGAGTATTTGTTGTTTACAGGAGACTCATTTTATTTCGAGCGACAATGAGAGTGTGCTGTCTCGAGACTTCCGTATCTTTTCAGCATATTTTGATTACCGCTCCAGAGGTGTCTCTTGGCTAATAAGCCATTCTTTGAATGCGGTGTGTTCCCTTGTGTATGCAGACCCGGCGGGCAGATTGTGCGTCGTTGATGTTACCATAAGAGGGGAGGCTTTTCGTCTGATTGGGGTTTATGCGCCCAACGGCCAGGGTGAGCGAATCAACTTCTTTCGGCAGATCGATCAGTTCGTAGTTCCGTCGAGACGGCTAGTGTTAGCGGGTGATTGGAATGCCGTCCTTGATCCCGATATAGACCGAGGGGTAAATAGGGGAACTAACAACGGTGACGTGATTCCGTTTCGGGATTTGATCAACAGGCTTGACCTGGTGGATAAATTCCGAAACGAACACCCCCGCCAAGTAGTATGGACTTGGACTAATAGTGGCGACCCGAGTTCGGTGCAACGTTCCAGTTACATCGATCGGGTTTTAGCTAGAAGAGTCGACCATAAGTTTTTGGAATGTCCAAGTTTCCATAGCGTCCCCTTTTCGGACCATAGATTAGTAAGGGCCCGAATGAATTTAGGTATAGCTAAGCCCTTCAAGTCTGGTTACTGGAAATTCAACACATCCCTCGTGGATATGGAGGATTTTCGGGACCAGCTAACATCACTAATCCAGCGGGAACTGACGGGGGCTATCCTGGGTAATAAATTCTGGGGGAACCTCAAAAACAAAATTAGGTCTTTTGCTGCCGATTACAGTAGGCGACTCAACCTAGTGAGACTAGCGGCACAAAAGGCACTAGAAGATCGGATCGAGAGGGCGGTGGAGGGAGGGGACTCTAGCCAGGTTAAGATAGCTAAGGCAGAGTTGGCCTCCTTGCATGCCAAGAAGGATCAAGCTCTAGTAGTTAGAGCTAGATTAAAAAGAATGTCCCCCGAGGCAACGAATATGGCCGATGAGCTGAGGCTAGAAGAAATGAGGAGTGCGTCTAGTCGGTATATCTCCAGCGTCACATCGCCGGACGGACGTCTTGTGACCACAAACGAAGGTATCTGTGAGGTGTTTCGTGCCAATTTTCAGGAACTATTCACCAGGGAAGCTAGACTGAATTCGGCTCAGTTCGACGCCTATTTAGCTGACTTCCCTCGCCTTGAGGCGACTGAAGCAGCTGGGTGCGAGGGGCCCATAACAGAGGATGAAATCCGGGAAGCGTTAAAGAGCATCGAGAAGGAGAAGACACCGGGGATTGATGGTTTACCTTACGAAGTGTATTTGAGGCTGTCGCCCATTTTTGTTCACTTGCTGGCTTTGATCTTTAACCACTGGTTAAGGCAGGGGAGAATCCCCAGCCGCTTTACCAGAGGGGTAGTGAAATTGCTATGCAAGGACAAAGATGGAGGGGACGGGGTAGATAACTTCAGGCCCATAACTCTGCTCAATACAGAGTTGAAGATTTTGGCCAAGGTCCTCGCCAACCGACTGCAGACTGTGCTGGAGAGTCTGATTGGCCCCGAGCAGACTTGCTCTGTAAAGGGTCGGACTATCCAAGACAATCTGCACACGGTGCGCACGATCATTGAGAAAGTCGACAATGGAGCCGCGCTGATCAAGTTAGATCAGTCCAAAGCATTCGATAGGGTCGACCATCGTTTTCTCGAGTCCGTCTTATCCGCGTCTGGCTTCGGTGAGATCTTTCGCTCCTGGATTCGTCTCTTGTATGCATCCCCCAGCTCGGTGGTGGAAGTGAATGGAGTGAGGTCGAAAGCCTTTCAGTTGTCCAGATCAGTTCGTCAAGGTTGTCCACTTTCGCCGATGCTGTACATTCTTGCGCTGGAACCTTTCCTGCGCAAAGTAAAGGCGAATCCGGTCCTGCGCGGGCTAACCTTGCCTGGTGGTCACACGCCAGTCAAGTATACCGCCTACGTTGATGACATAACTTTGCTTGTAACGAGCAGTGCCGAGATCAGGGAAATCAGCGTAGAGATCCAAAGGTATGAGACGGTGACAGGGGCCAAAGCCAACTGCGGCAAGTCTGAGGGCTTGTTGCTGGACTCGTGGAGAGGGCGCTCTCTCCCTGGTCCCTTTGCCTGGACGGAAGGGCCGTGCAAGATACTCGGCGTCTGGTTCGGTCCCGACCTCCAGTTGGAGAAAAATTGGTCGGGTGTACTGGAAAAGGTAGAGAAAGCAGTTGATCTGTGGACTCGGAGGAAGCTCTCCTTCAAGGGTAGGGCCGAGGTGTGCGTCTCTCACATCTACCCCCTTATCCTTTACCGACTTTCAGTGCTCCCTCTTCCGTGTACCGACCAACAAAAGTTGGAAGGTGCCATGTTTCGACTCCTATGGGGTCACAGGCACCCCATGGTATCTCGCAAGATCTGTCAGCTCCAACCTGCGGAAGGCGGCCTAGGAATGCCGAACATCAAAGCTCGGCAACATAGCCTACGCTTGACTTTCTTAGGTCGGATGTGTACGCAAGAAGAGCAGAACGGCGAATTCTGGAAAGAAGACGCCAGGAAGGCTTTCCCAGCCTTAAGAAACGTGCATTCCGACGACGGGGGTGAGGCCCGCCGTAGACCCCGGGCGGAATGCTCTTTCTATCGAGAATGCCGACACGCTCTCCGAGTTTTTTCTCGGGTGAAGGTATGCCTCAACGACACCCAGTCGTTGTCGAGGAGGGCATTATATCGGGTAATAGTGAGGGGATCCGTTCGAGACGAAATGATCGAGGGGCTCGGTTTAACGAAGGCGGAGAGTCGCTCAATCTGGCCTTGGACGCCCGGACTGAGGTGCCTCAATAACAACGAGGCGTCCCTCACCTGGCTAGTCATACGGAATGCTCTCTGGGTCGGCAAACGGCTTTTTGCAGCGGGTCTGGTAGTTTCACCAGAGTGCATGCGCTGTGGTGGAATGGAGGAGTCTATTGAGCACGCCTTCTTCCACTGCAGCGTGGTGCATCCGCTGTGCAAGCTGGTTGAAGGCCACATGGTTCGCATCGTCGGGGCACGGTTTTTTGCCTTGGATGCCAGTGTTGTCTGCAGCAATGTGTTCCCATCGTTGGAGAAGGACGCACATATAGTGCTAATGTGCTTACTTGGCGTGATGCGAATGGTGATTTGGACGACGCGTCAGAAGGGGTTCCACGAAGGAGAGCATTTCACTCCCGAACAACTGATTGCGTTCTTTGGGCACCAGCTCAAAGTCAAAATCAGGGTCGAGAGGGGGAGGCTCCCTTGGTCGGAATTCAACGGAAGGTGGGTGAGAGTTGCCCGACTGTGTCGAGTGAAAGGTGCTGAATTAGAGTGGTTTTTTTGAAAGTCTATTGGTTAGTAAGGATTTTGCAGTCCTGACACGAACGTGCTAACCCAGCCCAGGTTAGGATAGATTAGATTTTCCTTTTCTGTTAGCCAACAGTTTCTTAGCTAGGGAGAGAATGATCATCAGCCCCCCTTTTTTTTTCTGTCCTCCACTTTTTTCGATTCCCATCCCCTCCCCCTCTAGATGACAGGAGGTAAAGTTTTCCAGAGGATGTTTGAGAGGATTTTTTTTTTTTTTTTTTTTTTTTTTTTTTTTTTCCCTCCGTCTCGACATCCATCTTTTCGTCTGGTTAACTTACTGTTCTGCCATGTTAGGTCTTTTGTGGGGGGGTCACATACTAATTTCGTTTTCGCTTTTTTTTTTGTAAATATATATCAATCATTGGGGTTCATTTTTATTTGTAAATATTCATCATAATTTTATCCCCCCCCCCCCACACACAAAATTGTAAATATGGGTTTAGAGTAGTTTTCCATCATAGAGAGAATCTGATGTTATGGTAAATGCAGTATGAGAGACCAGGAAAAATGTGTTGTTTTGGTGAATGGATGTATATAGTGAGATTGGGTCAGTGAATGAGACTAGCTAAGATAAGATAAGGAATAGAGTTGACCATCCCATATACCCCATTACCCCCCTCCGACTTTATGTCACATTTTTCTATTTTTAGAAAATAAATAATACAACCACCACACGGACGGGATTACTGTTACATTTTTGGCAAAAAAAAGACAAGTTTCCTGTGAACACACCGAACAAGATTACGGACTAGTAGGACCCCCTTGAAACTCTAGTTCGAAAAGATAAGCCCTTGTTGTTTTTGACTCGATTTCGACTCGATTTTTTTTTTTTTGTTCCGATTTTTTTGTTGTTTGTCTTGATTTTGTATTTTTTTCTTTCCCTTCATGGCCGACGAGGCCAGGAGGGCCTTGTTTGCTTCCCCCGATAAGGGGGAGGGCGGGGGCACATCCACACCCCCTAAAATAGGGAAAAAAAACAAAAAAAAACAAGAAAAAATGTCTAAAACACAGACACCCGGTACAAGTGAAAAGAATACAGACATGAAAAAAACCCCCGTCCATGAAGGGAGGGGGGAAAATACAGACTCGCCGATTCCGGCGGGACAACAACAACAACAAGAAAAGACAAGTGGGGACTCTCCTAACGTTTGGTCATCCCCTCCCGTAATAAATACAGTCAATGTGGCGGAATTCGTCAAGCGTTGCCAGACATACAGTCACCTTGTAAAAGAGGATGGCTTACTGGTGGACTTGGTCGAATTGAAAGACATTGAGAAAAAAATGGTGTCCGTCTTTTTGGTCGACAAGAAGTCAAACCGAATTGTCCGATCAAACAAAGACATAGTGTTGAAAGCACTGGCTAGCTTAGGAATCAAAGCCAAACAAGTTGTAAAAGGCGATGGCTTTGCGATGTGGGACGTACTATTGCCCACTGAACAGGACTGTTCAGATCTCCTGCGCCGAGAGCTCCAAACGAAGGAGCATTACATTCGTGTTGAGTATCTCGGCCGGAGAAGGACCCGGGTAATAGCACATGAGGTGCCCAGCTTCGTACTCGGGGAACATATCGGGGCTTTTCTCCTGAAATACGGAGAAATTGTCTCGGTTGACTCCGAGGCGATGCGTGGGGAGTGGCGTTTTGATCTTATGATCGACAGGAAGGCGTTCCTGGCCATTCCCAACTATTTGGACATAGGTGGTCGGAGGCGACTGCCTCTTATCGTAAAAGGTAGGAGGCCAGTCTGCTGGATATGCGGGGAGGCCGGTCACCTCGCCGCTATCTGCAAAAAGAAACCGTCCAGCCTGACGCAAGACCCTTCCCACTCAGTTTCTGTGACCGCCCAAAAGGAGGCTCCCGTAGTCTCGCCTACTACCATGACTGGAGGAATCCAGTCAGATGCCGGGAGAGGTAAAAGTCTCCCCTCACCTAAACCGTCGACTCCGTCACCAAAGGTGGTGGCACAAAAAGAGAAGACGGAGGGGGAGTGGCAGGTAGTAGGTCGTAGTGGGAAGAAGGCCCAAATAGAAGCACCCCTGTTGCCACATAGCCTAAAGCGAACCGACACCGACAGTCCCCAAGGAGAGACCCCGCAGTCTTATGCGGAACGGGCTAGAGTGGGGGGTTATGCTAGTCCAAGTCGTGAAAAAAAAGAAATGGCGGCGGCGTTGCTCATAAAACTCAAGTCCAGGCAGCCAGCAGAGAGGGTTACCCCTCCACCCTCTCCCCGAACAATACAAAGTCCTTCAATAAAAAAATCACCCCCCAAAGGAACACAATTGACAGTTTTAAAAAAATCACCCCCCAAAGAAACACAATTGACAGTCCTAAAAAAATCTTCCCCCCAAAAAACTGAAATAACAACTTTGAAAAAATCCCCCCCCAAAAAAACAGAACTGACAACATCTCCCAGACACACACCCAGACACACACCCAAGAAAAACCAGACAGTGCCAGAACCTACATCTTCTCCAACTCCTCCATTGCCGCCCACTCTACTGTTATTTTCACAACCTCCCCCGCCACCGCCGCCGCCGCCGCCGCCATCACCGCCGCCGTCGTCGTCCCCCCCATCAACACCATCAACAACAATATCAACAACAACAACACCTACACAAACACCAACACAATCGGCCTCACAAAAGAGGCCGAGAAGCCCAGCCGGGGGAGACGCCGGCGAGCCTACCAAAAAAGAAAAAAAAGTACGACACAAGAGAGGGGTCCACATCTGCCGTGTCGACCCGGACATTTTAGAAAAATCGAAGCTTCAGCAGCAAGCCCTAAGGAATTTAAAAGTCCTCCACAGTTTCCGGTTCGTCGAGCCCGGAAGACGCGACGTGGAGGACCCCACCTTATTCCCAGGGCTTAAAAAGCTGCTGACGGTAGTCCGGGTCGGAGACACCTCGCGGCAGGTGTGGGATATGCTCCGGGAGGCCAATGGGGCCTTCCAAATGACCACACCACTGGCTGTCTGGCATCATCCGGACTTGCAGAAACTGAAGAACTTTTGTTCAGGGAGGGTCCCCGTCTACATGCACCCCTCCCTTTATAGGGCAGCAAAACTAACATTCCCTAGGCACGTCGGCGGCGTGTCCCTGGATGGCACCATCAGAACTGAGATGGGCACTGATCCTATGGGACCCGCTGTCGGTGTGCTATCACCGGCAATGTTCGCGTCAGGAGGGCAACGCCAATAGATTAACAAGATGGCTCTCTATTTAGCAAGTTTGAATGGTCGTGGTTGCCGGAATGAGTCGAGAAGAGCTAGACTCTGTCGTCTCCTCCGGCACCTCGACGTGAGTATTTGTTGTTTACAGGAGACTCATTTTATTTCGAGCGACAATGAGAGTGTGCTGTCTCGAGACTTCCGTATCTTTTCAGCATATTTTGATTACCGCTCCAGAGGTGTCTCTTGGCTAATAAGCCATTCTTTGAATGCGGTGTGTTCCCTTGTGTATGCAGACCCGGCGGGCAGATTGTGCGTCGTTGATGTTACCATAAGAGGGGAGGCTTTTCGTCTGATTGGGGTTTATGCGCCCAACGGCCAGGGTGAGCGAATCAACTTCTTTCGGCAGATCGATCAGTTCGTAGTTCCGTCGAGACGGCTAGTGTTAGCGGGTGATTGGAATGCCGTCCTTGATCCCGATATAGACCGAGGGGTAAATAGGGGAACTAACAACGGTGACGTGATTCCGTTTCGGGATTTGATCAACAGGCTTGACCTGGTGGATAAATTCCGAAACGAACACCCCCGCCAAGTAGTATGGACTTGGACTAATAGTGGCGACCCGAGTTCGGTGCAACGTTCCAGTTACATCGATCGGGTTTTAGCTAGAAGAGTCGACCATAAGTTTTTGGAATGTCCAAGTTTCCATAGCGTCCCCTTTTCGGACCATAGATTAGTAAGGGCCCGAATGAATTTAGGTATAGCTAAGCCCTTCAAGTCTGGTTACTGGAAATTCAACACATCCCTCGTGGATATGGAGGATTTTCGGGACCAGCTAACATCACTAATCCAGCGGGAACTGACGGGGGCTATCCTGGGTAATAAATTCTGGGGGAACCTCAAAAACAAAATTAGGTCTTTTGCTGCCGATTACAGTAGGCGACTCAACCTAGTGAGACTAGCGGCACAAAAGGCACTAGAAGATCGGATCGAGAGGGCGGTGGAGGGAGGGGACTCTAGCCAGGTTAAGATAGCTAAGGCAGAGTTGGCCTCCTTGCATGCCAAGAAGGATCAAGCTCTAGTAGTTAGAGCTAGATTAAAAAGAATGTCCCCCGAGGCAACGAATATGGCCGATGAGCTGAGGCTAGAAGAAATGAGGAGTGCGTCTAGTCGGTATATCTCCAGCGTCACATCGCCGGACGGACGTCTTGTGACCACAAACGAAGGTATCTGTGAGGTGTTTCGTGCCAATTTTCAGGAACTATTCACCAGGGAAGCTAGACTGAATTCGGCTCAGTTCGACGCCTATTTAGCTGACTTCCCTCGCCTTGAGGCGACTGAAGCAGCTGGGTGCGAGGGGCCCATAACAGAGGATGAAATCCGGGAAGCGTTAAAGAGCATCGAGAAGGAGAAGACACCGGGGATTGATGGTTTACCTTACGAAGTGTATTTGAGGCTGTCGCCCATTTTTGTTCACTTGCTGGCTTTGATCTTTAACCACTGGTTAAGGCAGGGGAGAATCCCCAGCCGCTTTACCAGAGGGGTAGTGAAATTGCTATGCAAGGACAAAGATGGAGGGGACGGGGT
Source organism: Thysanoteuthis rhombus (assembly GCA_963457665.1). Classification (NCBI taxonomy): domain Eukaryota; kingdom Metazoa; phylum Mollusca; class Cephalopoda; order Oegopsida; family Thysanoteuthidae; genus Thysanoteuthis; species Thysanoteuthis major. Next base: position 5,226,712 of record OY735229.1, read on the forward strand.
AGATAACTTCAGGCCCATAACTCTGCTCAATACAGAGTTGAAGATTTTGGCCAAGGTCCTCGCCAACCGACTGCAGACTGTGCTGGAGAGTCTGATTGGCCCCGAGCAGACTTGCTCTGTAAAGGGTCGGACTATCCAAGACAATCTGCACACGGTGCGCACGATCATTGAGAAAGTCGACAATGGAGCCGCGCTGATCAAGTTAGATCAGTCCAAAGCATTCGATAGGGTCGACCATCGTTTTCTCGAGTCCGTCTTATCCGCGTCTGGCTTCGGTGAGATCTTTCGCTCCTGGATTCGTCTCTTGTATGCATCCCCCAGCTCGGTGGTGGAAGTGAATGGAGTGAGGTCGAAAGCCTTTCAGTTGTCCAGATCAGTTCGTCAAGGTTGTCCACTTTCGCCGATGCTGTACATTCTTGCGCTGGAACCTTTCCTGCGCAAAGTAAAGGCGAATCCGGTCCTGCGCGGGCTAACCTTGCCTGGTGGTCACACGCCAGTCAAGTATACCGCCTACGTTGATGACATAACTTTGCTTGTAACGAGCAGTGCCGAGATCAGGGAAATCAGCGTAGAGATCCAAAGGTATGAGACGGTGACAGGGGCCAAAGCCAACTGCGGCAAGTCTGAGGGCTTGTTGCTGGACTCGTGGAGAGGGCGCTCTCTCCCTGGTCCCTTTGCCTGGACGGAAGGGCCGTGCAAGATACTCGGCGTCTGGTTCGGTCCCGACCTCCAGTTGGAGAAAAATTGGTCGGGTGTACTGGAAAAGGTAGAGAAAGCAGTTGATCTGTGGACTCGGAGGAAGCTCTCCTTCAAGGGTAGGGCCGAGGTGTGCGTCTCTCACATCTACCCCCTTATCCTTTACCGACTTTCAGTGCTCCCTCTTCCGTGTACCGACCAACAAAAGTTGGAAGGTGCCATGTTTCGACTCCTATGGGGTCACAGGCACCCCATGGTATCTCGCAAGATCTGTCAGCTCCAACCTGCGGAAGGCGGCCTAGGAATGCCGAACATCAAAGCTCGGCAACATAGCCTACGCTTGACTTTCTTAGGTCGGATGTGTACGCAAGAAGAGCAGAACGGCGAATTCTGGAAAGAAGACGCCAGGAAGGCTTTCCCAGCCTTAAGAAACGTGCATTCCGACGACGGGGGTGAGGCCCGCCGTAGACCCCGGGCGGAATGCTCTTTCTATCGAGAATGCCGACACGCTCTCCGAGTTTTTTCTCGGGTGAAGGTATGCCTCAACGACACCCAGTCGTTGTCGAGGAGGGCATTATATCGGGTAATAGTGAGGGGATCCGTTCGAGACGAAATGATCGAGGGGCTCGGTTTAACGAAGGCGGAGAGTCGCTCAATCTGGCCTTGGACGCCCGGACTGAGGTGCCTCAATAACAACGAGGCGTCCCTCACCTGGCTAGTCATACGGAATGCTCTCTGGGTCGGCAAACGGCTTTTTGCAGCGGGTCTGGTAGTTTCACCAGAGTGCATGCGCTGTGGTGGAATGGAGGAGTCTATTGAGCACGCCTTCTTCCACTGCAGCGTGGTGCATCCGCTGTGCAAGCTGGTTGAAGGCCACATGGTTCGCATCGTCGGGGCACGGTTTTTTGCCTTGGATGCCAGTGTTGTCTGCAGCAATGTGTTCCCATCGTTGGAGAAGGACGCACATATAGTGCTAATGTGCTTACTTGGCGTGATGCGAATGGTGATTTGGACGACGCGTCAGAAGGGGTTCCACGAAGGAGAGCATTTCACTCCCGAACAACTGATTGCGTTCTTTGGGCACCAGCTCAAAGTCAAAATCAGGGTCGAGAGGGGGAGGCTCCCTTGGTCGGAATTCAACGGAAGGTGGGTGAGAGTTGCCCGACTGTGTCGAGTGAAAGGTGCTGAATTAGAGTGGTTTTTTTGAAAGTCTATTGGTTAGTAAGGATTTTGCAGTCCTGACACGAACGTGCTAACCCAGCCCAGGTTAGGATAGATTAGATTTTCCTTTTCTGTTAGCCAACAGTTTCTTAGCTAGGGAGAGAATGATCATCAGCCCCCCTTTTTTTTTCTGTCCTCCACTTTTTTCGATTCCCATCCCCTCCCCCTCTAGATGACAGGAGGTAAAGTTTTCCAGAGGATGTTTGAGAGGATTTTTTTTTTTTTTTTTTTTTTTTTTTTTTTTTTCCCTCCGTCTCGACATCCATCTTTTCGTCTGGTTAACTTACTGTTCTGCCATGTTAGGTCTTTTGTGGGGGGGTCACATACTAATTTCGTTTTCGCTTTTTTTTTTGTAAATATATATCAATCATTGGGGTTCATTTTTATTTGTAAATATTCATCATAATTTTATCCCCCCCCCCCCACACACAAAATTGTAAATATGGGTTTAGAGTAGTTTTCCATCATAGAGAGAATCTGATGTTATGGTAAATGCAGTATGAGAGACCAGGAAAAATGTGTTGTTTTGGTGAATGGATGTATATAGTGAGATTGGGTCAGTGAATGAGACTAGCTAAGATAAGATAAGGAATAGAGTTGACCATCCCATATACCCCATTACCCCCCTCCGACTTTATGTCACATTTTTCTATTTTTAGAAAATAAATAATACAACCACCACACGGAAAGGTACTCTCTCCTCGTCTCGCTACTTTTAATTCATCTCTTTTAACCATGGCTGACGCTAAATCCATTGCTAAGACCAAGGAGTCCGTCAAAGTGGCAACTCACCCCAAATATAATGAAATGATTGCTACTGCCATCGAAACTCTGAAGGAAAAGAAAGGTTCTTCTCGTGCGGCCATTATCAAATTTATCACCAGTAAATACAAGGTTAGTGATAATCCCAACGTCGTGAATAACAGAGTGAAGCTTTTCCTGAAGAAAGGAGTTGAAAGCGGTGTCCTGACCCAGGTGAAAGGAAGTGGTGCCTCTGGATCTTTCAAACTTTTCAAGAAAGCTGCTGCCACCCCTAATGACGAGAAAGTCACCTTCAAGGCTGTGAAGTCTCCAAAGAAAGCCGAAGCCAAGAAGTCTGTAAAATCACCCAAAAAGGCTACGAAATCGCCCCAAAAGCCAAAGGCTGTTAAATCTCCTAAAAAGGCTAAATCCCCTAAAACGGTGGCAAAATCGAATCCCAAGACAGAAGCTAAAATACCAACCAAAACAGCCGCTAAACCAAAAGCCAAGTCCACCAAAAAGTGAATCCTTGCATGCTCTACGGCCAACTTTACTCCATGGAAACTACTTTTGAGGGGGGGGGGCAAGAAATTGTCGAATTTTAAGACCTTATTACAAGACTTGCTATATTTGTCTGAATTCTTTTAATAACCATTTACATCGAATTTGACGAAAATGATTTTTAATCAAACGTCAGGTTAGTTTATTACATGCTAGCAATTGCATATGGCTACGCACTATCTGGAAGCGTAGCAAGGAATTTGGGGCTTGGCTCTTTGAGGTGCCGCCTCTCACATAAAGATCAATTTAGTAAAAATGCAGTTGAACAACTATTCTTGAAGCTTCAAGTAACCAAAAACCGGTACGCTTAACATCCTATTTGTAGGTCATGTCCTTCTAAACGTTTAATTTGCGAGCATTCATTCATGATTCGTAGTTTTTTTTCCTTTTTCTTTCTTTCTGGTCTTCGGTTAATTTTGACCAAGCGTCGGTAACGTTAGTTAATTGAATGCCATGAGTTCAGCTTGGTTAAACATTGAGCGTCTACAATTCCAAATAATTGGCCATACCCCACTCTTAATTCTCTTCTGAGCTGATCTTCTGTTCATTTTCTAAAACTTTACGTACCAGCGTCATTCGCTTTCTTGGTTTTGTTGATTTATAATCACTGAAGGGGGGGGGGGTTTGTGAAGGTGGTGTCTAGTTGACTGCACCCCTTCTATCCCTGGAGGTTTAGTCCTTAACATTTTACTAATGCACCCAGACTCTTTTCTGATAAGACCTATCACGCTCGCCTCATTTTTGGTATCTTCAAACTATCATTCTTATGTGTTAATTTTCCAACAAAACAAAAATGCTAGGCTACCTGCTCTCTGGGCAGACTGTGGTACATCCCAATGAAAAATTAAGACTTCAATCCCTAATCGAAAACCTTTTTTATATTTGATTAATTCAAGTCATTCCGATGTCATGGGATGAATATTGAGATTCACCCTAGCGTATTAATCTCGTCGGAACTATTCAAATAGATTTTTAGTTGTACAAAGGTAGTGCAGAAATTCTCTTCCCCTTAAAGAGCCCTCCCTCCTTTTTTTTTTTTTTTTTGTATTACATCGTGTAAGAAGGAAAAAATAGCAACAGTACAACTGGTTTTCACAGTGCAGTTCACTTTTCTCTTATGACAAGGAAGAAAATTGCACTAGACATGATTTTCAAGGTATCATCCTGAGGCAGTCAAACACTTGACCTGCCCCCTCCCATCTTGAAATTTCACGCACCTTACCAAATTTTCTAATTCAACTTGCAAGTTAAAAAAATATACACAAGGAACATGAATTGAGATTATTTCTCTTCGAAAATGAAACTATTAGTGTAGATAATTTTTACTTTTGAATTTTTATTAAAACCTCTTAATGCTTTAAACAACGAAGATGAGGATAACAGCTCAAGAGAAATATAAAAAATTTGAAGTTATATTTTCTGAATTGATCAATGAATTTGTGGGTATATACAAATAAACTGTAGTGGGCTCTGGTTGAATCGCTAAAAATTTAGCGGGAGCAAGGATAACCGATAACTTTTATATGAATTTTAGCTTTGGTTTGTCTTTCAAATAAACTATCGAATGTAGAATGTGATTTCATTTAATCATTTATTTATACCTTTTTGAACATATATATATATATATATATATATATATATATATATATATATATATATATATGCTCAAGCATTTTTAAAAGCTCTGCCATGGCCATAACATAAGCATCTCAACTCTGCAAGTCTGAGTTTAAGAGTAAAAAAAAAAATGAACCGAAGTCAAATTCATGAGTGAGGTTAGCAGTTCTTTGCTTCAGATAATTTCTAGCGTTTTCGTAAGCTGTTCCCTACTGGAGATTAATAACAATTAAGGTTTAGTCCTTGTAAACTCTTATTTAATAAATATTGTTTTTGTTCTTTTGATCTGGAAAAAGTACAAACAATAAATTGAAATATAAACTGAATAAATCTCGTTCGATAGTCGGATGATACGATTGGAATCGTGTGACCTGTTACCACATAGTACAAATGATGTATTGTAAAGTCTACGACTTTCTTAGATCAGGTAGGTATAAATAGGAGATAAATGAAACTCAGGCTGGTCCTTTTCGTAAGTACATGGACCGCCTGCTGGAGGTGTTGCCGCTTCGAAACCAGATAACTGAACGAAGGATCTAAACGGGAGTCGCAACTCCCTCGGTTGAGAAGGTGTCTACGCGGTGTAGTAATCTGCTTATAACAATTCAGTGGAAATTCAGCTTTTAACATCCATCATGGTTTGATACGCCATTGATACGTGAGCTCTTAGTAAAAAGTGATAGACATATTATGAAACCAATTCTCTCATTCCTTTAAAATGAACAATCTCCGCCAGTACACTGTAAGAGACCAAATGAATGAATCCAGGATCAGCTTGATGCGATCTGGGTCCGTTTCTCCTTGGTGCGATCTGCTGCGAAAAGATTTACTTCGTTGGTCTTTGGATGTTGACATCAAGCTGATGTTCGAAGTATAAAATCAGATCCTGGTGAGAAAAAAAAAGATTCATTCTCGTAGATTCTCTACCATTCTAACCACAATTAACAACGTGAGAGATACCACCCATTTCATTCCAGATCACTGGGTGACAAATTGTCGCATACGTATATGTCGTATACGGTATGCTCCGGTCGGGTGCTTCGCAAACCGTCAGCTCGCCAAAATAATTCCATAGCTGGAGAACTTTTCGACATTAGAAGACGGTGTTCTCGGCCATTTCTTCAATAACACTGTCCCATCGCTTGCAATCAGCAAACAGTCACCTTACTGAATCAACGCACGTCAAATGAACCATTTGCGTTCGATTGTTAGTCAAATTTGAAAAAAATTTGTATGAATTAAAACAGAAAATTTCTTTACATAGACGGAAAGTGGAGATATAAATCCATCTGGTCATCAACATTTTTGACTTTTTAGATCGACCAAGTTGTTGTAAGATCAAGTTGTCTTTCGAAATCGCTGTTTCAGAAAAAAAAAAGATTAAACTATTCCAAATTATAAAATTTCATTTCAATACAATTTCAGCATTCAGCTTTGCTTGTGTGAAATTTCTATGAAATTCAAACAAAATTCCTCGGGGAAAAAGTTAATTTATATTTGCTGTCCTCAATACATATTGCAGAGGTGTGACTTCCTGAAAAAAAAACAAACCTTTTCACTTGGCTTCGGCCTTGAACTTTCCATAACAAAACTTATTTCATTTTATTTGCAAGAGCGTTATATTTAACGACATAGATTTAAATTTTCTTGAATTTAAAAAAGAAACTGGGCTAAAATTATTTAATATCTTTTTCCATTTACAGTATTCAATTTACACGTAAACATGGGCGTCCATACAACTTTTTGAACAAAAAGTTTTGTTTCCTTAAAACTTTCAGTTCAGGCCATCGTTTCCATGGCAATGAATAATATAGGATGATCAGTTACATGATACAAAAGTGTCAAATGACAGCGGAGATTGATTCTTGCACGACTTATGTTTGTTTTAAACTTACTGGGGCATACCTGTTCAAAGGGTGCATCTGGATTCATGAAAATCTTCCGGAGTTTTTACATGAAATAATAAGGTCGCTGTACATACCTATGATTGTCCCTACTAAAGATTTCAGAAAGTTAAGGGGGGGGTGCAGGAGAAAAAAAAAAGATATGGGGGAAGAGATCAAAATTCAAAGCGGATCCATGCACAATTACTTTCCCTGAAAATTGCTGAGGTGTTCTGAAAGCTTTAATTTTATTCATTTCCTTCATATTTCACGAATCGAAATATGTCGAAACCAAAGATAATAGAATTGTAATGAATGTAGGCTTATGCCATCGCGTTCAATAATGAGAGAGAATCATGAATAGTATTACGCCAAAAAGATAAAAATTTGGAACTGCAGAAATAATAACCTCGAGTATTTTTTCTATCAGAGAAAAATAACCACCAACAGAACTCCAACTGATTGAAAATATAATCAAAAATCCTTCATCATTGTTTCAAAGTAGGTTTAAGACATATCGATTTTCATTCATTTTCAAGAGAATAAGGTCGTCATTGTTAGATTTCTCGATTAATGGTTATCTTCCGTCGGGAACACAGCTAACGAAAACGCTAGAAATTTAACAAAAGCAAAGATGACCGCAAACCTGTCATGAATTCGGCTTCGGTTCTTTAATTTTTTGCTCTATAACTCCTCAGACTTTTAGAGTTGAGATGCCAATGTTGTAGCCTTGGCGGAAAAATAAATAAAATAGAAGAGGTTAGAGCGCACAAATATATGACCAAAAAAGTGTACATAATTAAATGAAATTAACGGTTTACATTCAACTATTTGAAAGGTGAACAGAGGCTAAAATTCATATGAAAGTTAACGGCTATTCTTGCTTCTGCTAATTTTTTAACAGTTTGATCAGCTTGGAGCCCACCACTTTTTATTTGAATCTATCCACAAATTCATTAATTCCTTTGGAAAATATATCTTCATGTAGATTTTTCGAGCTATTGTTCTAAGCTTTGTTTAAAACATCTAAAAAGGAAAAATAAGAAAAAAAAATATCTACACTATTCAATGATATTGATCTTTTTCTAGGCGAAGTAATCTTAATTCACTTGTTAACCTGTAGAAAACTACAACAATTAACAATTCCTAATTAAAGACATTAGATCAAGTATTCTAATCCTATAAGTAGGGACTTTAAAAATCGGACCCCGACCCCCCCAAAAAGTGTTAATCCTTACAATTTGCATTAAATAACCAATTTGTTGGCAGTGTTGGCTTTTAAGATTGGGTAGGAATTTTTGATCGCTTCGGGATATCTTGAGATCAGGATTATTTTCTTTCAGGTGGAAAGAGAAAAAAAAGTGCACTGTGCCGTGAAAAACAGTTGTACTGCTGCATTTTTTCCTCGAACACAGTGTAATGCAGGGTAGACGTTATCTAAGAGTAACAGCGTTTCTTCACGAGCCTTATAGTTGTAAAAATCTGTTTGAACAGTTCCCCCTGAGAAGGTAGATGCGACGGTATTTGTCTCAATATTCATTCCGCGATATCGAAACGTCTTACATTGATTTGAAAAAAAAGTGCGGTGATTGAAAGTCAAAGTTTTTCTTTAAAGTGTTGCACCTTCTGCCCCCCCCCCGTCTACTGAGGGCAGGTAGCCCTACGTTCCCTCACCTTTTAGCACCAAAGTTTCTAAGAATGATGCAAGTTCAAAAGCGAAAATGAGGGGCAAGCGTGGTGGTTATGTCTTATTAGATAAGAGTTTAGATGCATAAGTAAAAGCGTTAAGGACTAAACCTCCGGGAATGGAGTGAGGGTGAAATCAAACTTTTGTCGCCATCACACCCCCCACCTCTTCAGCGATGATAAATCAACAAAATTAAACGACGCTGGTAGATGGCGTTTCAGAAGGTGAAAAGATCAGTTTAAAAGATTAAAACTAGGGCATTGGCAGATTCTTTAGAATTGTCGCTACTCAAGGTTGAGCCAAGCTGAACAGAGTTGAGAGGAATTTACAGCATTTAATTAACTAACGACTGATTGACGCTAGATAAAAGATCAACCAAAGACCTGAAAAGAAGAGTCATCAGTTATGAATCAGTTTTCCAACGTCCGTCGTTGGACATAGACCTTCCCCAGGATCTGCTACATTTCTCTCAAGGGCGTCGCGGAGCCAGTTTTTTCTGAATTTGTCTAGTTCATATCTCCATCTATTATTTTGTCGGCCTCGGTTTCGCATGTGGTCTCTCGGGATCCATGTTGCGAGTCGTGATGGCCATCAGTTAGCTTTCATTCTCGCAACATGACCAGCCTATTGCCATTGTAGTTTTCTAATAGATACTATGAGGTCTCTGACCCCCGTTTTCTTTCTGATATATTGTGCTGTCTTGTGATCTCTCCGTGTGAGGTTGAGCATGATTCTAATGCGCACGCTGCATACTTCTCAGTTCGCAGGTTTGGAATAAATGCGCGAAAATCAAATGTCCAGAAGGACATCACCTACAAGTGGGATAGTGAGCGGCGTACCAGAGATAGGAAGAGAAAAAAAAAGACGCCCCATATTTTATGAATAGTTCACCAATTGCATTTTCCCCAAAGTAATCTTTATGTTGGAGGCGGCACCTCAAGGAGCCAAATTCCAAAGAATTCGTAGCTACGCCTCAAGATGAGGACAGTACGTAGCCATGTGCAATTGCTGGTATGTAATAAGCTGACCTGACGTTTGATGAAGTCATTTTTGTTAAATTCGATGCAAATGGTTATTAAAGAATTCAGACGAACAGTCTTGCAAAGTTTTAAGATTCGACACAATTTCTTGGCTCTTAAAAAAAAAAAAAAAAAAGGGAAAAAAAAGGGCATTTTCATGGAGTAAAGTTGGCCATCAAGTATGCAATGGTTCACTTTTTGGTGAACATAGCTTTTGGTTAAACAACTTTCTTGGTTGGTGTTTTTGCTGCTGCCTTGGGTTTCGATTTTACAAGATAAGGGGGAGCGAGAGTTTGACCGCCTCAGGATGATGACTGGAAATCATGTTTAATGCTATTTTTTCCAGGTCGAAAGAGAAAAGTGAACTGTGCCGTGAAAACCAGTTTTTTCTCACTACCGTTATACCACTGAAAATTTTTTTGGGCAGTTAACCTAATAAGATTAATACGCTAGTATGTATCAATATTCATCCCATGACATCGAAACATAGTAAACTAACCACATATAAAAGGGGTTTTCGAGTCGGGATTGAAGTCCTAATTTTTCATTGGGATATACTACAGTTTGCCGAGAGCAGGTAGCCCTGTGTTCCCTTTTTTGAAACAAAACGAACCCACCAACACACATTTTAAGAATGGTGGAAGTTTTAGGATACCAAAAATTAGGCGAGCGTGATATGTCTTATTAGATAAGTGTTTGGGCGAATGAACATCGGCTCAAAAGAATATCAAAACTAGGGTATTGGTCGATTCATCAGAATTATAGACGCTCAATGTTCAACCAAGCTGAATTCAGAGCATTCAATTTACTAGTGTGACCGACGCTTGATCAAAATTAACCAAAGGCCAGAAAGAGAGGAAAAAAAAAGCTACAAATCATAAATGAAATTAAACGTTCAGAAGGACATGACCTACAAATAGGATGTTAAGCGTACCGGACTTCGGTTACTTGAGGCTTCAAGAATAGTTGTTCAACTGCATTTTTACTAAACTGATCTCTATGTTAGAGGCGGCACCTCAAAGAGCCAAGCCCCTAAGTTTCTAGCGACGCCTTCAGATGGGGATAGTGCGTAGCCATATGCAATTGCTAGCATGTAATAAACTAACCTGACGTTTGATTAAAAGTTATTTTAGTCTAATCGGATGTAAAAGGTTTAAAGAATTCAGACAAATATTACAAGTCTTGTAATAAAGTTTCAAGATTCGACAATTTCTTGGCCATAAAAGAGAAGGGGCGTTTCCATGGAGTAAAGTTGGCCGTAGAGCATGCAAGGATTCACTTTTTGGTGGACTTGGCTTTTGGTTTAGCGGCTTTTTTGGTTGGTATTTTAGCTTCGGCCTTGGGTTTCGATTTAGCAGCTTTTTTTCGGGGATTTGGCCTTTTTGGGTGATTTTACAGCCTCCTTGGTTTTGGCTTTCTTTAGAGATTTTACAGCCTTGAGGGTGACTTTCTCGATCTTAAGGGTGGCAGCAGCTTTCTTGGCAAGTTTGAAAGAGCCAGAGGCACCAGTTCCTTTCACTTGGGACAGGGCACCGCTCTCAACTCCCTTCTTCAGAGCGATCTTCAGTTGGCTGTTAACGTGGTTGGGGTTATCGCTAACCTTGTATTTGCTGGTGATATATCTGATGATGGCCATACGAGAAGAACCTCCTTTTTCCTTCAGGGATTCAATGGCAGCGGCGATCATTTCGCTGTATTTGGGGTGAGTTGCCTTTTTGGCAGGCTTCTTGGTCTTAGCGGGTTTAGCATCAGCCATGGTTAAACGAGATGAATCAAAAGTAGCGAGACGAGGAGAGAGTACCTTTCCGTGTGGTGGTTGTATTATTTATTTTCTAAAAATAGAAAAATGTGACATAAAGTCGGAGGGGGGTAATGGGGTATATGGGATGGTCAACTCTATTCCTTATCTTATCTTAGCTAGTCTCATTCACTGACCCAATCTCACTATATACATCCATTCACCAAAACAACACATTTTTCCTGGTCTCTCATACTGCATTTACCATAACATCAGATTCTCTCTATGATGGAAAACTACTCTAAACCCATATTTACAATTTTGTGTGGGGGGGGGGGGATAAAATTATGATGAATATTTACAAATAAAAATGAACCCCAATGATTGATATATATTTACAAAAAAAAAGCGAAAACGAAATTAGTATGTGACCCCCCCACAAAAGACCTAACATGGCAGAACAGTAAGTTAACCAGACGAAAAGATGGATGTCGAGACGGAGGGAAAAAAAAAAAAAAAAAAAAAAAAAAAAAAAAAAAAATCCTCTCAAACATCCTCTGGAAAACTTTACCTCCTGTCATCTAGAGGGGGAGGGGATGGGAATCGAAAAAAGTGGAGGACAGAAAAAAAAAGGGGGGCTGATGATCATTCTCTCCCTAGCTAAGAAACTGTTGGCTAACAGAAAAGGAAAATCTAATCTATCCTAACCTGGGCTGGGTTAGCACGTTCGTGTCAGGACTGCAAAATCCTTACTAACCAATAGACTTTCAAAAAAACCACTCTAATTCAGCACCTTTCACTCGACACAGTCGGGCAACTCTCACCCACCTTCCGTTGAATTCCGACCAAGGGAGCCTCCCCCTCTCGACCCTGATTTTGACTTTGAGCTGGTGCCCAAAGAACGCAATCAGTTGTTCGGGAGTGAAATGCTCTCCTTCGTGGAACCCCTTCTGACGCGTCGTCCAAATCACCATTCGCATCACGCCAAGTAAGCACATTAGCACTATATGTGCGTCCTTCTCCAACGATGGGAACACATTGCTGCAGACAACACTGGCATCCAAGGCAAAAAACCGTGCCCCGACGATGCGAACCATGTGGCCTTCAACCAGCTTGCACAGCGGATGCACCACGCTGCAGTGGAAGAAGGCGTGCTCAATAGACTCCTCCATTCCACCACAGCGCATGCACTCTGGTGAAACTACCAGACCCGCTGCAAAAAGCCGTTTGCCGACCCAGAGAGCATTCCGTATGACTAGCCAGGTGAGGGACGCCTCGTTGTTATTGAGGCACCTCAGTCCGGGCGTCCAAGGCCAGATTGAGCGACTCTCCGCCTTCGTTAAACCGAGCCCCTCGATCATTTCGTCTCGAACGGATCCCCTCACTATTACCCGATATAATGCCCTCCTCGACAACGACTGGGTGTCGTTGAGGCATACCTTCACCCGAGAAAAAACTCGGAGAGCGTGTCGGCATTCTCGATAGAAAGAGCATTCCGCCCGGGGTCTACGGCGGGCCTCACCCCCGTCGTCGGAATGCACGTTTCTTAAGGCTGGGAAAGCCTTCCTGGCGTCTTCTTTCCAGAATTCGCCGTTCTGCTCTTCTTGCGTACACATCCGACCTAAGAAAGTCAAGCGTAGGCTATGTTGCCGAGCTTTGATGTTCGGCATTCCTAGGCCGCCTTCCGCAGGTTGGAGCTGACAGATCTTGCGAGATACCATGGGGTGCCTGTGACCCCATAGGAGTCGAAACATGGCACCTTCCAACTTTTGTTGGTCGGTACACGGAAGAGGGAGCACTGAAAGTCGGTAAAGGATAAGGGGGTAGATGTGAGAGACGCACACCTCGGCCCTACCCTTGAAGGAGAGCTTCCTCCGAGTCCACAGATCAACTGCTTTCTCTACCTTTTCCAGTACACCCGACCAATTTTTCTCCAACTGGAGGTCGGGACCGAACCAGACGCCGAGTATCTTGCACGGCCCTTCCGTCCAGGCAAAGGGACCAGGGAGAGAGCGCCCTCTCCACGAGTCCAGCAACAAGCCCTCAGACTTGCCGCAGTTGGCTTTGGCCCCTGTCACCGTCTCATACCTTTGGATCTCTACGCTGATTTCCCTGATCTCGGCACTGCTCGTTACAAGCAAAGTTATGTCATCAACGTAGGCGGTATACTTGACTGGCGTGTGACCACCAGGCAAGGTTAGCCCGCGCAGGACCGGATTCGCCTTTACTTTGCGCAGGAAAGGTTCCAGCGCAAGAATGTACAGCATCGGCGAAAGTGGACAACCTTGACGAACTGATCTGGACAACTGAAAGGCTTTCGACCTCACTCCATTCACTTCCACCACCGAGCTGGGGGATGCATACAAGAGACGAATCCAGGAGCGAAAGATCTCACCGAAGCCAGACGCGGATAAGACGGACTCGAGAAAACGATGGTCGACCCTATCGAATGCTTTGGACTGATCTAACTTGATCAGCGCGGCTCCATTGTCGACTTTCTCAATGATCGTGCGCACCGTGTGCAGATTGTCTTGGATAGTCCGACCCTTTACAGAGCAAGTCTGCTCGGGGCCAATCAGACTCTCCAGCACAGTCTGCAGTCGGTTGGCGAGGACCTTGGCCAAAATCTTCAACTCTGTATTGAGCAGAGTTATGGGCCTGAAGTTATCTACCCCGTCCCCTCCATCTTTGTCCTTGCATAGCAATTTCACTACCCCTCTGGTAAAGCGGCTGGGGATTCTCCCCTGCCTTAACCAGTGGTTAAAGATCAAAGCCAGCAAGTGAACAAAAATGGGCGACAGCCTCAAATACACTTCGTAAGGTAAACCATCAATCCCCGGTGTCTTCTCCTTCTCGATGCTCTTTAACGCTTCCCGGATTTCATCCTCTGTTATGGGCCCCTCGCACCCAGCTGCTTCAGTCGCCTCAAGGCGAGGGAAGTCAGCTAAATAGGCGTCGAACTGAGCCGAATTCAGTCTAGCTTCCCTGGTGAATAGTTCCTGAAAATTGGCACGAAACACCTCACAGATACCTTCGTTTGTGGTCACAAGACGTCCGTCCGGCGATGTGACGCTGGAGATATACCGACTAGACGCACTCCTCATTTCTTCTAGCCTCAGCTCATCGGCCATATTCGTTGCCTCGGGGGACATTCTTTTTAATCTAGCTCTAACTACTAGAGCTTGATCCTTCTTGGCATGCAAGGAGGCCAACTCTGCCTTAGCTATCTTAACCTGGCTAGAGTCCCCTCCCTCCACCGCCCTCTCGATCCGATCTTCTAGTGCCTTTTGTGCCGCTAGTCTCACTAGGTTGAGTCGCCTACTGTAATCGGCAGCAAAAGACCTAATTTTGTTTTTGAGGTTCCCCCAGAATTTATTACCCAGGATAGCCCCCGTCAGTTCCCGCTGGATTAGTGATGTTAGCTGGTCCCGAAAATCCTCCATATCCACGAGGGATGTGTTGAATTTCCAGTAACCAGACTTGAAGGGCTTAGCTATACCTAAATTCATTCGGGCCCTTACTAATCTATGGTCCGAAAAGGGGACGCTATGGAAACTTGGACATTCCAAAAACTTATGGTCGACTCTTCTAGCTAAAACCCGATCGATGTAACTGGAACGTTGCACCGAACTCGGGTCGCCACTATTAGTCCAAGTCCATACTACTTGGCGGGGGTGTTCGTTTCGGAATTTATCCACCAGGTCAAGCCTGTTGATCAAATCCCGAAACGGAATCACGTCACCGTTGTTAGTTCCCCTATTTACCCCTCGGTCTATATCGGGATCAAGGACGGCATTCCAATCACCCGCTAACACTAGCCGTCTCGACGGAACTACGAACTGATCGATCTGCCGAAAGAAGTTGATTCGCTCACCCTGGCCGTTGGGCGCATAAACCCCAATCAGACGAAAAGCCTCCCCTCTTATGGTAACATCAACGACGCACAATCTGCCCGCCGGGTCTGCATACACAAGGGAACACACCGCATTCAAAGAATGGCTTATTAGCCAAGAGACACCTCTGGAGCGGTAATCAAAATATGCTGAAAAGATACGGAAGTCTCGAGACAGCACACTCTCATTGTCGCTCGAAATAAAATGAGTCTCCTGTAAACAACAAATACTCACGTCGAGGTGCCGGAGGAGACGACAGAGTCTAGCTCTTCTCGACTCATTCCGGCAACCACGACCATTCAAACTTGCTAAATAGAGAGCCATCTTGTTAATCTATTGGCGTTGCCCTCCTGACGCGAACATTGCCGGTGATAGCACACCGACAGCGGGTCCCATAGGATCAGTGCCCATCTCAGTTCTGATGGTGCCATCCAGGGACACGCCGCCGACGTGCCTAGGGAATGTTAGTTTTGCTGCCCTATAAAGGGAGGGGTGCATGTAGACGGGGACCCTCCCTGAACAAAAGTTCTTCAGTTTCTGCAAGTCCGGATGATGCCAGACAGCCAGTGGTGTGGTCATTTGGAAGGCCCCATTGGCCTCCCGGAGCATATCCCACACCTGCCGCGAGGTGTCTCCGACCCGGACTACCGTCAGCAGCTTTTTAAGCCCTGGGAATAAGGTGGGGTCCTCCACGTCGCGTCTTCCGGGCTCGACGAACCGGAAACTGTGGAGGACTTTTAAATTCCTTAGGGCTTGCTGCTGAAGCTTCGATTTTTCTAAAATGTCCGGGTCGACACGGCAGATGTGGACCCCTCTCTTGTGTCGTACTTTTTTTTCTTTTTTGGTAGGCTCGCCGGCGTCTCCCCCGGCTGGGCTTCTCGGCCTCTTTTGTGAGGCCGATTGTGTTGGTGTTTGTGTAGGTGTTGTTGTTGTTGATATTGTTGTTGATGGTGTTGATGGGGGGGACGACGACGGCGGCGGTGATGGCGGCGGCGGCGGCGGCGGTGGCGGGGGAGGTTGTGAAAATAACAGTAGAGTGGGCGGCAATGGAGGAGTTGGAGAAGATGTAGGTTCTGGCACTGTCTGGTTTTTCTTGGGTGTGTGTCTGGGTGTGTGTCTGGGAGATGTTGTCAGTTCTGTTTTTTTGGGGGGGGATTTTTTCAAAGTTGTTATTTCAGTTTTTTGGGGGGAAGATTTTTTTAGGACTGTCAATTGTGTTTCTTTGGGGGGTGATTTTTTTAAAACTGTCAATTGTGTTCCTTTGGGGGGTGATTTTTTTATTGAAGGACTTTGTATTGTTCGGGGAGAGGGTGGAGGGGTAACCCTCTCTGCTGGCTGCCTGGACTTGAGTTTTATGAGCAACGCCGCCGCCATTTCTTTTTTTTCACGACTTGGACTAGCATAACCCCCCACTCTAGCCCGTTCCGCATAAGACTGCGGGGTCTCTCCTTGGGGACTGTCGGTGTCGGTTCGCTTTAGGCTATGTGGCAACAGGGGTGCTTCTATTTGGGCCTTCTTCCCACTACGACCTACTACCTGCCACTCCCCCTCCGTCTTCTCTTTTTGTGCCACCACCTTTGGTGACGGAGTCGACGGTTTAGGTGAGGGGAGACTTTTACCTCTCCCGGCATCTGACTGGATTCCTCCAGTCATGGTAGTAGGCGAGACTACGGGAGCCTCCTTTTGGGCGGTCACAGAAACTGAGTGGGAAGGGTCTTGCGTCAGGCTGGACGGTTTCTTTTTGCAGATAGCGGCGAGGTGACCGGCCTCCCCGCATATCCAGCAGACTGGCCTCCTACCTTTTACGATAAGAGGCAGTCGCCTCCGACCACCTATGTCCAAATAGTTGGGAATGGCCAGGAACGCCTTCCTGTCGATCATAAGATCAAAACGCCACTCCCCACGCATCGCCTCGGAGTCAACCGAGACAATTTCTCCGTATTTCAGGAGAAAAGCCCCGATATGTTCCCCGAGTACGAAGCTGGGCACCTCATGTGCTATTACCCGGGTCCTTCTCCGGCCGAGATACTCAACACGAATGTAATGCTCCTTCGTTTGGAGCTCTCGGCGCAGGAGATCTGAACAGTCCTGTTCAGTGGGCAATAGTACGTCCCACATCGCAAAGCCATCGCCTTTTACAACTTGTTTGGCTTTGATTCCTAAGCTAGCCAGTGCTTTCAACACTATGTCTTTGTTTGATCGGACAATTCGGTTTGACTTCTTGTCGACCAAAAAGACGGACACCATTTTTTTCTCAATGTCTTTCAATTCGACCAAGTCCACCAGTAAGCCATCCTCTTTTACAAGGTGACTGTATGTCTGGCAACGCTTGACGAATTCCGCCACATTGACTGTATTTATTACGGGAGGGGATGACCAAACGTTAGGAGAGTCCCCACTTGTCTTTTCTTGTTGTTGTTGTTGTCCCGCCGGAATCGGCGAGTCTGTATTTTCCCCCCTCCCTTCATGGACGGGGGTTTTTTTCATGTCTGTATTCTTTTCACTTGTACCGGGTGTCTGTGTTTTAGACATTTTTTCTTGTTTTTTTTTGTTTTTTTTCCCTATTTTAGGGGGTGTGGATGTGCCCCCGCCCTCCCCCTTATCGGGGGAAGCAAACAAGGCCCTCCTGGCCTCGTCGGCCATGAAGGGAAAGAAAAAAATACAAAATCAAGACAAACAACAAAAAAATCGGAACAAAAAAAAAAAAATCGAGTCGAAATCGAGTCAAAAACAACAAGGGCTTATCTTTTCGAACTAGAGTTTCAAGGGGGTCCTACTAGTCCGTAATCTTGTTCGGTGTGTTCACAGGAAACTTGTCTTTTTTTTGCCAAAAATGTAACAGTAATCCCGTCCGTGTGGTGGTTGTATTATTTATTTTCTAAAAATAGAAAAATGTGACATAAAGTCGGAGGGGGGTAATGGGGTATATGGGATGGTCAACTCTATTCCTTATCTTATCTTAGCTAGTCTCATTCACTGACCCAATCTCACTATATACATCCATTCACCAAAACAACACATTTTTCCTGGTCTCTCATACTGCATTTACCATAACATCAGATTCTCTCTATGATGGAAAACTACTCTAAACCCATATTTACAATTTTGTGTGTGGGGGGGGGGGGATAAAATTATGATGAATATTTACAAATAAAAATGAACCCCAATGATTGATATATATTTACAAAAAAAAAAGCGAAAACGAAATTAGTATGTGACCCCCCCACAAAAGACCTAACATGGCAGAACAGTAAGTTAACCAGACGAAAAGATGGATGTCGAGACGGAGGGAAAAAAAAAAAAAAAAAAAAAAAAAAAAAAAAAATCCTCTCAAACATCCTCTGGAAAACTTTACCTCCTGTCATCTAGAGGGGGAGGGGATGGGAATCGAAAAAAGTGGAGGACAGAAAAAAAAAGGGGGGCTGATGATCATTCTCTCCCTAGCTAAGAAACTGTTGGCTAACAGAAAAGGAAAATCTAATCTATCCTAACCTGGGCTGGGTTAGCACGTTCGTGTCAGGACTGCAAAATCCTTACTAACCAATAGACTTTCAAAAAAACCACTCTAATTCAGCACCTTTCACTCGACACAGTCGGGCAACTCTCACCCACCTTCCGTTGAATTCCGACCAAGGGAGCCTCCCCCTCTCGACCCTGATTTTGACTTTGAGCTGGTGCCCAAAGAACGCAATCAGTTGTTCGGGAGTGAAATGCTCTCCTTCGTGGAACCCCTTCTGACGCGTCGTCCAAATCACCATTCGCATCACGCCAAGTAAGCACATTAGCACTATATGTGCGTCCTTCTCCAACGATGGGAACACATTGCTGCAGACAACACTGGCATCCAAGGCAAAAAACCGTGCCCCGACGATGCGAACCATGTGGCCTTCAACCAGCTTGCACAGCGGATGCACCACGCTGCAGTGGAAGAAGGCGTGCTCAATAGACTCCTCCATTCCACCACAGCGCATGCACTCTGGTGAAACTACCAGACCCGCTGCAAAAAGCCGTTTGCCGACCCAGAGAGCATTCCGTATGACTAGCCAGGTGAGGGACGCCTCGTTGTTATTGAGGCACCTCAGTCCGGGCGTCCAAGGCCAGATTGAGCGACTCTCCGCCTTCGTTAAACCGAGCCCCTCGATCATTTCGTCTCGAACGGATCCCCTCACTATTACCCGATATAATGCCCTCCTCGACAACGACTGGGTGTCGTTGAGGCATACCTTCACCCGAGAAAAAACTCGGAGAGCGTGTCGGCATTCTCGATAGAAAGAGCATTCCGCCCGGGGTCTACGGCGGGCCTCACCCCCGTCGTCGGAATGCACGTTTCTTAAGGCTGGGAAAGCCTTCCTGGCGTCTTCTTTCCAGAATTCGCCGTTCTGCTCTTCTTGCGTACACATCCGACCTAAGAAAGTCAAGCGTAGGCTATGTTGCCGAGCTTTGATGTTCGGCATTCCTAGGCCGCCTTCCGCAGGTTGGAGCTGACAGATCTTGCGAGATACCATGGGGTGCCTGTGACCCCATAGGAGTCGAAACATGGCACCTTCCAACTTTTGTTGGTCGGTACACGGAAGAGGGAGCACTGAAAGTCGGTAAAGGATAAGGGGGTAGATGTGAGAGACGCACACCTCGGCCCTACCCTTGAAGGAGAGCTTCCTCCGAGTCCACAGATCAACTGCTTTCTCTACCTTTTCCAGTACACCCGACCAATTTTTCTCCAACTGGAGGTCGGGACCGAACCAGACGCCGAGTATCTTGCACGGCCCTTCCGTCCAGGCAAAGGGACCAGGGAGAGAGCGCCCTCTCCACGAGTCCAGCAACAAGCCCTCAGACTTGCCGCAGTTGGCTTTGGCCCCTGTCACCGTCTCATACCTTTGGATCTCTACGCTGATTTCCCTGATCTCGGCACTGCTCGTTACAAGCAAAGTTATGTCATCAACGTAGGCGGTATACTTGACTGGCGTGTGACCACCAGGCAAGGTTAGCCCGCGCAGGACCGGATTCGCCTTTACTTTGCGCAGGAAAGGTTCCAGCGCAAGAATGTACAGCATCGGCGAAAGTGGACAACCTTGACGAACTGATCTGGACAACTGAAAGGCTTTCGACCTCACTCCATTCACTTCCACCACCGAGCTGGGGGATGCATACAAGAGACGAATCCAGGAGCGAAAGATCTCACCGAAGCCAGACGCGGATAAGACGGACTCGAGAAAACGATGGTCGACCCTATCGAATGCTTTGGACTGATCTAACTTGATCAGCGCGGCTCCATTGTCGACTTTCTCAATGATCGTGCGCACCGTGTGCAGATTGTCTTGGATAGTCCGACCCTTTACAGAGCAAGTCTGCTCGGGGCCAATCAGACTCTCCAGCACAGTCTGCAGTCGGTTGGCGAGGACCTTGGCCAAAATCTTCAACTCTGTATTGAGCAGAGTTATGGGCCTGAAGTTATCTACCCCGTCCCCTCCATCTTTGTCCTTGCATAGCAATTTCACTACCCCTCTGGTAAAGCGGCTGGGGATTCTCCCCTGCCTTAACCAGTGGTTAAAGATCAAAGCCAGCAAGTGAACAAAAATGGGCGACAGCCTCAAATACACTTCGTAAGGTAAACCATCAATCCCCGGTGTCTTCTCCTTCTCGATGCTCTTTAACGCTTCCCGGATTTCATCCTCTGTTATGGGCCCCTCGCACCCAGCTGCTTCAGTCGCCTCAAGGCGAGGGAAGTCAGCTAAATAGGCGTCGAACTGAGCCGAATTCAGTCTAGCTTCCCTGGTGAATAGTTCCTGAAAATTGGCACGAAACACCTCACAGATACCTTCGTTTGTGGTCACAAGACGTCCGTCCGGCGATGTGACGCTGGAGATATACCGACTAGACGCACTCCTCATTTCTTCTAGCCTCAGCTCATCGGCCATATTCGTTGCCTCGGGGGACATTCTTTTTAATCTAGCTCTAACTACTAGAGCTTGATCCTTCTTGGCATGCAAGGAGGCCAACTCTGCCTTAGCTATCTTAACCTGGCTAGAGTCCCCTCCCTCCACCGCCCTCTCGATCCGATCTTCTAGTGCCTTTTGTGCCGCTAGTCTCACTAGGTTGAGTCGCCTACTGTAATCGGCAGCAAAAGACCTAATTTTGTTTTTGAGGTTCCCCCAGAATTTATTACCCAGGATAGCCCCCGTCAGTTCCCGCTGGATTAGTGATGTTAGCTGGTCCCGAAAATCCTCCATATCCACGAGGGATGTGTTGAATTTCCAGTAACCAGACTTGAAGGGCTTAGCTATACCTAAATTCATTCGGGCCCTTACTAATCTATGGTCCGAAAAGGGGACGCTATGGAAACTTGGACATTCCAAAAACTTATGGTCGACTCTTCTAGCTAAAACCCGATCGATGTAACTGGAACGTTGCACCGAACTCGGGTCGCCACTATTAGTCCAAGTCCATACTACTTGGCGGGGGTGTTCGTTTCGGAATTTATCCACCAGGTCAAGCCTGTTGATCAAATCCCGAAACGGAATCACGTCACCGTTGTTAGTTCCCCTATTTACCCCTCGGTCTATATCGGGATCAAGGACGGCATTCCAATCACCCGCTAACACTAGCCGTCTCGACGGAACTACGAACTGATCGATCTGCCGAAAGAAGTTGATTCGCTCACCCTGGCCGTTGGGCGCATAAACCCCAATCAGACGAAAAGCCTCCCCTCTTATGGTAACATCAACGACGCACAATCTGCCCGCCGGGTCTGCATACACAAGGGAACACACCGCATTCAAAGAATGGCTTATTAGCCAAGAGACACCTCTGGAGCGGTAATCAAAATATGCTGAAAAGATACGGAAGTCTCGAGACAGCACACTCTCATTGTCGCTCGAAATAAAATGAGTCTCCTGTAAACAACAAATACTCACGTCGAGGTGCCGGAGGAGACGACAGAGTCTAGCTCTTCTCGACTCATTCCGGCAACCACGACCATTCAAACTTGCTAAATAGAGAGCCATCTTGTTAATCTATTGGCGTTGCCCTCCTGACGCGAACATTGCCGGTGATAGCACACCGACAGCGGGTCCCATAGGATCAGTGCCCATCTCAGTTCTGATGGTGCCATCCAGGGACACGCCGCCGACGTGCCTAGGGAATGTTAGTTTTGCTGCCCTATAAAGGGAGGGGTGCATGTAGACGGGGACCCTCCCTGAACAAAAGTTCTTCAGTTTCTGCAAGTCCGGATGATGCCAGACAGCCAGTGGTGTGGTCATTTGGAAGGCCCCATTGGCCTCCCGGAGCATATCCCACACCTGCCGCGAGGTGTCTCCGACCCGGACTACCGTCAGCAGCTTTTTAAGCCCTGGGAATAAGGTGGGGTCCTCCACGTCGCGTCTTCCGGGCTCGACGAACCGGAAACTGTGGAGGACTTTTAAATTCCTTAGGGCTTGCTGCTGAAGCTTCGATTTTTCTAAAATGTCCGGGTCGACACGGCAGATGTGGACCCCTCTCTTGTGTCGTACTTTTTTTTCTTTTTTGGTAGGCTCGCCGGCGTCTCCCCCGGCTGGGCTTCTCGGCCTCTTTTGTGAGGCCGATTGTGTTGGTGTTTGTGTAGGTGTTGTTGTTGTTGATATTGTTGTTGATGGTGTTGATGGGGGGGACGACGACGGCGGCGGTGATGGCGGCGGCGGCGGCGGCGGTGGCGGGGGAGGTTGTGAAAATAACAGTAGAGTGGGCGGCAATGGAGGAGTTGGAGAAGATGTAGGTTCTGGCACTGTCTGGTTTTTCTTGGGTGTGTGTCTGGGTGTGTGTCTGGGAGATGTTGTCAGTTCTGTTTTTTTGGGGGGGGATTTTTTCAAAGTTGTTATTTCAGTTTTTTGGGGGGAAGATTTTTTTAGGACTGTCAATTGTGTTTCTTTGGGGGGTGATTTTTTTAAAACTGTCAATTGTGTTCCTTTGGGGGGTGATTTTTTTATTGAAGGACTTTGTATTGTTCGGGGAGAGGGTGGAGGGGTAACCCTCTCTGCTGGCTGCCTGGACTTGAGTTTTATGAGCAACGCCGCCGCCATTTCTTTTTTTTCACGACTTGGACTAGCATAACCCCCCACTCTAGCCCGTTCCGCATAAGACTGCGGGGTCTCTCCTTGGGGACTGTCGGTGTCGGTTCGCTTTAGGCTATGTGGCAACAGGGGTGCTTCTATTTGGGCCTTCTTCCCACTACGACCTACTACCTGCCACTCCCCCTCCGTCTTCTCTTTTTGTGCCACCACCTTTGGTGACGGAGTCGACGGTTTAGGTGAGGGGAGACTTTTACCTCTCCCGGCATCTGACTGGATTCCTCCAGTCATGGTAGTAGGCGAGACTACGGGAGCCTCCTTTTGGGCGGTCACAGAAACTGAGTGGGAAGGGTCTTGCGTCAGGCTGGACGGTTTCTTTTTGCAGATAGCGGCGAGGTGACCGGCCTCCCCGCATATCCAGCAGACTGGCCTCCTACCTTTTACGATAAGAGGCAGTCGCCTCCGACCACCTATGTCCAAATAGTTGGGAATGGCCAGGAACGCCTTCCTGTCGATCATAAGATCAAAACGCCACTCCCCACGCATCGCCTCGGAGTCAACCGAGACAATTTCTCCGTATTTCAGGAGAAAAGCCCCGATATGTTCCCCGAGTACGAAGCTGGGCACCTCATGTGCTATTACCCGGGTCCTTCTCCGGCCGAGATACTCAACACGAATGTAATGCTCCTTCGTTTGGAGCTCTCGGCGCAGGAGATCTGAACAGTCCTGTTCAGTGGGCAATAGTACGTCCCACATCGCAAAGCCATCGCCTTTTACAACTTGTTTGGCTTTGATTCCTAAGCTAGCCAGTGCTTTCAACACTATGTCTTTGTTTGATCGGACAATTCGGTTTGACTTCTTGTCGACCAAAAAGACGGACACCATTTTTTTCTCAATGTCTTTCAATTCGACCAAGTCCACCAGTAAGCCATCCTCTTTTACAAGGTGACTGTATGTCTGGCAACGCTTGACGAATT
Source organism: Thysanoteuthis rhombus (assembly GCA_963457665.1). Lineage (NCBI taxonomy): Eukaryota > Metazoa > Mollusca > Cephalopoda > Oegopsida > Thysanoteuthidae > Thysanoteuthis > Thysanoteuthis major. The sequence continues at coordinate 5,250,784 of OY735229.1, forward strand.
CCGCCACATTGACTGTATTTATTACGGGAGGGGATGACCAAACGTTAGGAGAGTCCCCACTTGTCTTTTCTTGTTGTTGTTGTTGTCCCGCCGGAATCGGCGAGTCTGTATTTTCCCCCCTCCCTTCATGGACGGGGGTTTTTTTCATGTCTGTATTCTTTTCACTTGTACCGGGTGTCTGTGTTTTAGACATTTTTTCTTGTTTTTTTTTGTTTTTTTTCCCTATTTTAGGGGGTGTGGATGTGCCCCCGCCCTCCCCCTTATCGGGGGAAGCAAACAAGGCCCTCCTGGCCTCGTCGGCCATGAAGGGAAAGAAAAAAATACAAAATCAAGACAAACAACAAAAAAATCGGAACAAAAAAAAAAAAAAAAAATCGAGTCGAAATCGAGTCAAAAACAACAAGGGCTTATCTTTTCGAACTAGAGTTTCAAGGGGGTCCTACTAGTCCGTAATCTTGTTCGGTGTGTTCACAGGAAACTTGTCTTTTTTTTGCCAAAAATGTAACAGTAATCCCGTCCGTGTGGTGGTTGTGAAGTGAATGAATTGTCTGCACAACTGGCCCGTTTTTATAGAGAACGCGCGGACGTAGTAGCAAGCAGCAGCCACCTTATTGAATGAATGCGCGTAAAGTGAGCCGCCTTCATTCGATTGTGTTAGTCACCTTTATAAATCTTCAAATTGTGCATTAATTGAAATGGAAACATACATTTTTCTTTTTATTGATGGAAAGAAAACAATTCAATCTATCAGGTCACCAAAATTTGCAACATTTTGTATCGACCAAGCTGCAAATAAATCTAGTTATTTTTTGAAACTTCATTTGAAAATCACTATTTTTCCAAAAAAAACAAACAAAAAAAAAACGCACATTAAAGTCTTTAGAATTCTAGATTTTATAACAATCATTATTCCGTGAGAAATATCTTAGAATTTCGAGCGGAATTTTTCGGAGAAAAAAACGATCTATAAATGTTTTTCCAAATACATTGCAGTTTCAGCTGTGAGACTAAAGAGTTACTTCCTTTCCAGCTCTCACCTTATTTTTATGATAAGACTATTTTTCCAAACTACCAAAGTGTTTTATCTAATGATAATGATTTATTTTTGTTGATTTCGATATGAGGAAACTTGATTCAAATGATTTAATTTGTTTTCTCCTCGCCTACAACTCAATTGTATTCATACAATTCAAACACGTAGCAATTTGGGATTATGTTGATAAAGTTTTCGGAAGACAATATGAGAAAAATATATAAATTGTTTTTTTTTTCTTGAAGTGTCATTAAGATAGATTTTAACCCATGTTCCCGATATAAAATCTGTGTGACCCATTTCAATTCTGAATCCGATGGTTTCAAATTTAAAAATCATCAAAAAATATGTTTGTTAATGAAGGGAGAACATGAAAGAAATAATTCTCTCTTTGTTGAATTAATCAAATTGCAACTCATTCGTAATCACGCTTTTATCTACATCGAAAACAGGTTTTGCTTGATAAAACCCATTATTCATTTGATGATTTAAATGTAATTTTATTCATTTTCATTTATTTATTTTCTGAGGAGGGAGTAATTTCAATTCAATTCTTGACCAGCCAAGCAGGTGCAGATACGAAAATCTACAGAAGACACCCCTGAACCCTTCCGTAAATGAATCCATAAATCATGTACCATAAACAATAAATAAACACTTAACCATTCCCAAATCCTGAAAAAGTACAAATAGATAAATGAATACTGTAAAGCATAAAGAGAAAAAAAAATAATCTTAAAACCTGACTTTATTTTTTCAGGTGACAGATCTGTCAGTTATTGTCGAATCGATATTTCTTGAGTCAAAAACTTGAACACATACTTTATCTGCTCATGAATTCTCTGTCAGTTCTCAAAAGTATTTTTCATTTTCTTACGATTAACTTCATGATATTTTCTTGCAGTTTTAACCAAAATAAATCTTTTTATGAAGATATATAATTGTTGCAATACATTTTAAAAGATCGTTGAAAAGTGTGCAGTAGATGCCATTCAAAGAAATATACAGTTAATCAACGAAATCCATTAAGTAAATAAAACTACAATGCAGTGATTATCAAGAATCCACCCTGTTATGTTACTGAATACATTCATCTTAGAATCTGGTCTGAGAAAAGTTGCGATAAAGAGCAAAAAAAAAAAAAAAATATTAAGATGAAGGTATATTGTAACATAAAGATGATAAAATTGTGAATAATGATTTACAGCACTTAATCTACAATAAATTTGCTTATAGCATAGAATATTGGGAAAAAAATAATGTCTTAGATACCGGTGCGCGAGTGTAAACATTGAACGAGTTCAAGTTTTCAACCACGATGAGTTTTTCAACTTATCTTGTCTACAAACACAAATTAATAACGCAACTATTATTACAACGCATTTAATATTTCCTAAACACTCCTAAACATTTTCCTTTAAAAAAAAAACTACACGGCGTATTTTCTGTGATGCAGTTTCTTCGCGATACACTGCATCCGCACCTGCACCAGATTATTCAAGACTAAACCGGAACTATCAAAACAGCAAATGAAAAACCTATTACGTCATTTCTTTTTTTGTAATGTCATTATAGGAAGGTATAACAACCAATGAGATCACCCCATTTGAGCACAAACAAACAAACAAACAAACAAACCAACAAACAAACAAACAAACAGAAAAATTAGCATATAAGCTCATTATATGGTTAGACTAGAATATTAAAAAATGATAACACATAGAGTGTGATCTTGATGATTTCTTTTATGCGGTATTCACTTTTATTCTTGAAATTACTTCTGTAACTTTTTGAACGACTATTTCTTGTTCATCTCTTTTATACGTCACCCACTTTTATTTTACATCAAAATAGAGCGTTCTTTAAAAAATGAACAAGAGCAGTTGTATGTGGTATCAATTTTTAATTTTTTGATGCACCAAAATAAAAAGCTTTAAAAGTGTATGCATAGAATTTGAGACCAGGGTAAAAATTTCAAGGGGTTGGCACTATAAGCGTGAAAGTTTTGTCTTAAGCCCACTGATATACATATTGCATTAGTCCTTTCCATTGGTCGCTAAAAAAGTTGAAAATTCATTAAATAAGTTATCTAGTCACGTCAAAAATAGTGCCAAGGTCAATAGCTTTTAGAAATTATTTAGATAGGTTCGGGGTGTATGGAAGACATCTCGGCTTCGTATCTCGTTAGGTGTAGTGATGGTTAACAAGCATGTGGTGCTGACCATCACTAGTGTAATTAGTTCAATCCTCACTTGGTGAACTACTACCATAGGTGTCCGCTGCCACTTTTCCAGGGTGGGGCAGAAGCATATAGTCACTGGCGAGGGGAGAGGATAAATTCGGGGGTACGTGGGACAAAATGATACACCTGAATGTTCGTCGTCAGCTAAGGAACTAAAGAGTGTCTCAACTCTCATAGTTCATAGTGACCCCTAGATACTCAGGTTCAATAAGGTTCCAACTTTCTCGCCTCAGTGATAGGGTCTGATCCAGAGGAGCAACCCCAACGGACGCGCATGCAGACCACCATGGCCTTGTCTCAAACTAATCTAAACTTAATGAATATCAAGTATATTCAGCTTTAGTAATTTCACTGTATATACAGCTCAATTTGATACATGCTCAGCTTATCTTTGAACTGGCGATCAGAGAAAAAAAATTATTTTTGGGGTCTGAGAACGCTGAAAAAATCCCATGTAAATCAAAGGCAATTACTTCTTAGCTCTACGCCATTTCGGCCAACTAAAAGTTTCATAGGAGCGTTTTACTTCTGGTTTGGTGGGTGGGTCTTGAGTTGCGCTAATAAAATATGGCTTTACAGCCCCCCCCCTGCAATCTGTAAGCAGTGCGGTCAAAATAGTGTAAAGATGGAGAAGTAATTACCATTAATTTATAGGGTAACATCTATTTTAACGTTCCTAGACCCCTAAAATGGAGATGGTGGTAAGTTGAGCTGAGTCGTTAGGGGGGGGGCGTACCTGATTTGCATCTAATTGCAACTTATTTGACCGAAGATATCAACATTTTCAAGAGAACACAGGTCCTTTTAATGACTTCACAGAGCATGTGACTTCCGGTGACGTCTCAAAATGTTGTCGTCTGATCGATCTTACTTTGCTCTTGCTTGATATACAACTTACATCTGCTTGTGATCTATATATCCAGAGATATGACTTCGAAGAAAATTCAGGCCTTTTTGATGACGTAATCAATATATGACTTCTGGTAATTTTGGTGGTGGTGGTGGGTTGTGTGTGTGTGTGTGAGAGAGAGAGAGGGAGAGAGGTGGGGGAGTCTGCTGCCTCTACAACGGTTTTCTGCCAACCAATCATTGAACGTTATTTTTGTCTCCTGCTTTATTTTCGTTAAAGCGAATATGTGGCGTAAAGTGAACTTTCGAAAAAGTGGGTGAGACCTTTACTTATTATCAGCTCCTCCACCCCAATCAAGATTCTTCATGGTGTAAGATGGGGGAGACCAAGTGATACTCAAACTATTCGATGTTATGACACCTGTCTGATAATCTTTCTTACATTTAGTTTGCATTCTTCATATCTTCTATCAGAGTGGATAAAAAAAAGAATTCAAAAACAAACAGTAAAGAGGCGGAAGTGAAAGCTGAATAAATACGACTATGAGAAAAGAAAGAATGAGGAAGGAGAGAAATGAGAATGGGAAGAGGGAGAGAGACAGAGATAGAAGGGGGAAAGAAAGAAAGAAAGATATATGAAATAGAAATAAAGGAATAAAAAAAAAGGAAAGATGAAAGAGAGAAACAAAGAAACAGGTCTGGTTATTCACTCAATAGAAACTGTAATACGACCAATGTCTTTTGGTTGCATGTCACGCTGGGGATGATTAATTAAAAAAAATAATAAAACGGGCAATTAATAAATGAGTTACTCTTCTCGCCTTTTGTTGGCTAGTGATCATTAAAAAGTCAGCATTTAAAAAAACATGCGTGAACGCGACTGGATACAATCTAAATTTCAATTTAGCACAAACTTACATTGTAAATTAAATCTCCCTATCTCCCTAGTCTAAAAAAACCTATGAGATTTTTTATTGGCAAAATAAGGTGTAAATTTTGAATCTGCCGGCCCTTTAGCTCCATAGGTGTGGCCACTACGTGCGATTAGTACGCAGATAGATAGTAGCCCGACCAAGTTGAAACATGTTGACAGAATTGGCGACAGTTTCGGTTGATGGTTTCTAACAATGAAGAGGAGGAAGTAAAAGTCTTATAACTACACAACGAAAGAATGAGGAAGGAAAAAGATAAATGACGGAGAGAGAGAGAGAGAGAGAGAGGGAGAGAGAGAGAGAAGGGAGAGAGAGAAGAGAGAGGGGAGAGAAGGGAGAGGGAGAAACGAAATGTACAAAATGGAAAGAAAGGGGGAAAAAATAAACGTACAGCATCGAAAGAAAAAAAAAAGAAAGATTTACGACATAGAAAGAAAGAAAGAAAGAAAGAAAGAAAGAAAGAAAAAACGAAACCAGCATTCCAAGGAGTATTATGAATCGCCATAAGCCACGTATGCTGAGTTGGGGGTGATCAAGTAAAAAGTTGGTAAAAGGCGTGTTCAACGAATAAATTTCTCCTCTCGCCTTTAGTTGGACTGTGATCACTAACGAAAGATAGAATTTCCAAAAACAAAAACTAATCGCCAATTTAACATAAACTTACATTGTATTTGACCCCCGCCACCACCACTAGAATAACTATTTTGAAGGCGAATTTAAAAACAAACAAACCTATTCATTGAGGGGATTGTGTGTGTGTGTGTGTGTGTGTGTGTGTGTGTGTGTGTGAACAATTTCAAGTTTCTACTAAGAACGGGCTGAGCTGGGCCGAGTCCAGGTAGATATATACATATATAAGTGTCACAACATATAATAACACAAATAAACCAAAGCCAGCAACGATTTCACCGGTCTGATGGGGGTAGCGGTGATATGTACGAAGTAGGAAGGAAGAAAAAAAGATGTCAAAAATCGAAAGAAAAAAGAATGAAAGAAAGAAAAAGAAAAAAAAGAACAGAAAAGAAGAAAAAAGAATTGTCATGAAAAAAAAAAAGAAGAAAGATTGTCATAATTCCAAGGTCGGTATGAAATAGTTAGTCGTTTATTGAGAGAAAGAACGAAGAGTGGGAGTAGGGAAGCGAGAGAAGGAAGGAGGTTAATGACCGACCTTCACTTATCTTCTGTGGTCTGACTCAGTAGGGCACACTAGAGGAGCATCCAGTGAGGGTCAAACTCACTACATAAACAAATTGGTCAGCCAGTTCGCCTTCTTGCAGACCATCCTGCCTGGCCCAGGGGTCGGGGGCAAGGAGGAAGGAGACTGGAAAACAGGGAGACATCATTTGACGACAATATGACGCCGTACAAAACTGGGGATAGATTTCAAAAGATGATATCTATAATATGAGCAGACTGGAAATTGTGAGTGTGTGTGCGGATGTATATGTGTGTGCGTGCGTATATGTGTGTGTATGTGTGTGTGTGAGAGAGAGAGAGCGAGAGAGAGAGAGAGATTGCAATATAATGAATGTTTAAAAATGGAGCTGTTGTAAGGGAGTACAACAGACAGGTCGCGATTAAGAAGATGGTTAAATGGAGCCGTTCCGTTCGTTGGGTGCTCAACTGGTTAATCACTCAGTAGAAACTGACACGTGGCCAATGGCAGATCTTGTTGGGGGTGATCAATTAAAGAAAAAATAGAAAAAATGAGTGATCAATGAAATTACTTCTCTCGCCTTTTGACGGGGAGCGATCACTGCAAAAAGTCAGATTTTTCAAAAAAAAAAAACAAGCACGATTACCATCTAATGAAATAAAAGATCAATCTAGCATAAGCTTACATTCCAAACTGTTTAAGAGGTGGGGTATAAACCCAGATATATTAAAGAGTAAATTTTGAAATTTTCCACCCTCTAGCTCAAAAGATGTGTCCTCTGTGTGTGTATGTGTGGTACTACATAGCCTACCATATCAACGTAAAATGAGAGAAACCTACTTTATCAGATTTGGTGACAGAGTTTGTTGAGGGTTTCTAAAAACGAAGTTATCCAATTGAGAAAATGACAAACAGACAACGACAACAGTGACAGACATTAACTGCGAAAAATAAACGAATTATAGAAAGGAAGAAATTAGACAAAACGTAAATAGGAAGAAAATTACGATGTCGTTTCCATCGTATGGGTGATCCGCTCTTGTGGCCTTGTGCCGTACGAAGCCAATCTCAGTCAACAGTGATAGTAATGGCATACTAAGCTAAGCTAACTTGCTGATTGCATGATATAAACACCATTGTCATCAAATTTGTACAGATATCCGTTTGTCATGCTTTTGCAAACCAATGTATAAATATAAGAGGCATCATCGCGACCGCTATTTGATCGTCTTTATATAGACTGATGACATACTCATGAGCTACCGAGATAGAATCCTTATGATTCCAAGTACCAAGTTCAGTCAAACAGTCTAATTAGTTAGGGAAAAGTGGATATAAGAGCAGTGAAAATCGTTGGAGTAACAGTGCCCTAATTTAAGAAAAAACAAACAACAAAAAAACGGAAATATATCACAGGAAATTGTTGATTATCATGATAAAAAAATTAGGTATGAATTGATAAGATTGATTTCATTAATTTGATATTCGGCGTTTATTACTGTATTTACTCGAATACAATGCGATCTCGGAGATTATGCGGTGTCTACTGTGTGTACCTAAAATCAGTAATATATTTTGTCCTCTCGTCTTTGCAAATTTAGAAATAAGTTTAACCACAAAAACTAGAACACAGATACTAAAGTTGAAATGGTTTCTGCTTTATCTCGGTATCTTTTGGTTCGAATCTTGTATGTAAAGATCCAAATTCTATTTATCTATTGCTTTATTACTATAATACAGCAAAAACGTTACCCGTCAGGGGTTTTGCTAGGATATATGACTTGCAGTGCATGATAAGTGCCCAACGCAACATTTTTTGAAAAGTTAATAATTTCGTTAGTTTATAGACAAAATAGCCACTCTATTCTTTATTTTGAAGCTTGGACACTCAATAAATCAAAATGCAGAGTGTTGAAGCTTCAAAATGAAATTAAAACAAAAAAACTGAGTATTGTTACTCTAAATAAACGAATAGATCTACTTTTTAGAAATGGTGTTTTGGGTACTTATCATGTGCACCCACCCATATTATCATCAGCCATTTCCGGTCGATTACTGGACTTATGCCTTTCCCAGCTCCTCCCATGACGACCATTATTGAGCTAATCTCTTCCACGTCTTACTAGCCAACCTTTCTATCTCGCCTCTCCACCGTCTGTTTAGTATTCACTCATTGCGTTCACCATCCCTAGGGCGCCATTCAATCAAACTTTTGCGCCATCTGTTATCCTCCATCCTCGCTATATGTCCTGCCCAACTCCATTTTCTCCATTAATCACTTCAATGATATCACGTATCTTGGTCTGCTCTTAGTTCCATGTCGACCTCTTTCTATCTCTTCGAGTTGTTCATAGCAATGCTCTTTCCGTTGATTATTGTGCGCCTCTGAGGTTTGCGGAGGATTCTGCTTATTATGATCAATCTGGGACTGGGTTTTCGAAATAACAATAGCCATTAAGCAAAGGATATACATAGAACCACTTATAGTTATCATTTAAAAATGTTTTGGACCAATTGATTTTGATAACAATAATCGGTTGATAACATTATTCGTGATTATAATGAGCAGTCCTATCTCTCTCTCTTTATATATATATATATATATATATATATATATATATATATATATATATATATATACGTATATATATATGTATATATATATGTATATATATATATATATATATATATGTGTGTGTGTGTGTGTGTGTGTGTGTCTGATTTCTCAGGAATTAAACATTATTTTCTCATATATAAGAAAATTAGAAGAGTTGTTGAAAATCGTCAGAAAAACAAATTTTCTACAATGTACACGTTTTTTGTTAATTTATTGAAGCTGAAATCTATACTATAGGTCTGGTAAGTCACTCAATAGAAACCGTCACACTACCAAATGTCTTGTTGGGGGTGATCAATCAAAAAATTGGAAAAAGAGGTTATCAATGAATAAGTTACTTCTCTCACCTTTTGTTGGATCACTATAAAGTTCAAATTTTCAACAAAAAAAAATCAAAAGGACACAAATTGGAGACCAATTTAGCATACATTTATATTTTAAATTGAACTCTCGCTTAAAGAACCGAAAATGTTTTACTAGACATGATAAGGAGTAAACGTTTTAAATTATGGCCCTCTAGCTCCATACAAACATACGTACATAGACAGCCAGCCAGACTAACTGGAAAACTGAAGAAACCTCTTTTGACAGTTTTGATTACAGATGTGGTTGACTGTTTCAAATTTGTATAATTAATCGATACGTAAATAATCCAGTCAGTTTTGATGGACACACTGCTTGTAAAGTTATAAAAGACAGATAGAGACCTATAAATACAAGCGAAGTCAGATCTGTACATTGTCCAGAGCGAAATAGATATTATTAAGTTAACCTTAATCTTGTACAAGTGCATATTGGAAAAATACCAAGCAAGGATCAAGATTCCTTTTGTACACAATATGTTTTCCTTCTGGACAGAAATAGATAAGAACAGCTTAAGGTTGATCGATTGATTAATCGATAATAATAAAAAGATTGACATGAACAGCTGGATCTATTTGATAGGTTTTCAACTATGAATTTTTCTTCCGAGAGGTGCAAAGGTTGAGTTTTGTCAGTGTTCAGAGGGTGGGATGATTCTGTTAGTATTAAAAATCACAATTTGAAGTCATTGCTATTGGCAGGGGTTGGGCAGTGACTACTGCTTTAGTTACAACCAGTACTAAGTCCCAGAGAGATCGGTAAATACAGTAGATTTTGTAAGTGCTCGAATGTAATAACTAGGAAGGGAATAAAAAAATTAGCATAAAGAACGCGCTTTGAATTTCATGTTGTGACAAGATTCGAACACCGACCGATTTCTTACGAGAAAATTCTATAATTTGGACACGAGTCATTACCATTCCAAGATGTCAGATTGGAAGGTCGAAGAATGGATCGACCATAACTTTGTTGAAACAACAGAAACAATGAAAAGAGATATTTACTAATCGTGGCTTAGTTTTAGCACAAGGCCACGAGTATGGAGCAAGATAGGACAAGTGGCACCCAGCGATGTTAACAGTCCGAGTGACTCCTGGAATTGCTAACGATGTGCCCAAAAGGCACACTCAAAAATATCAAGTGTATTAAAAGAATTGACGTTTCCCTTCACTTTTTTAAGTGGTGCTACCCCAATTTTCTGAGAACTTACCCATAGAAATCTTACCCAACACTTCGAAGTTGTAGCCTTGCCCACTGTTTTCCCAATGGCTTATGATATATTTTGTATGTATGCATATGCATGTGTACATTTTAATTATATGTGTTGATGGAAATGACAATTGGGAGGCGAAGATGAAAAGACTAAAGTGAAAGCAGTTGTTACATCTCGAAATTGTTTTTAATACGTAAGCAGCACTATATTTTTCTCTGCACTGCTGCAAGTTTTTCTTTGAAAAATATGGCTGGAACCCGACGAAATGCATCGAAACATGTCCACGTATTGATAAAAGTTTTCAAGATGTAACACCTACTTTGTCTTGAGTTTTTCATCTTCGCTTTCCAATTGTCAATTTCATCATCATTCTGTCGGATCAATTCATATCCACAGTACTAACGCACGCACACACACACGGACACACACACACGCACATATATACATATTGTGCGTGTGTTTGATGACACTGGATTTATTTCGCCATAACACTTTTTAATTCTCGAAAAAAAGAAAATCCAAAAATGTTAAAATAACACTTCCTATATACTTTATTTTAGTCAAATACATAAACACGTATGTTCCAATACATTATACACACGTACACCCAAACACATTATTCTCATTCACACGTATTTTCCCCCTTTTAAGGGTTCACGTTAACATCCTTTGCCTGACTATAATGTTTCAAAGATAATTATATCTAACCAAAACCGCTGCTGATAAATGATGGCTGACACTGGTATGGGATGAAACCGTGCTCGGACGTTTCACAAACGAACGTTTTGTCTACGCAGAAGAACGTTTCGTCGAAAACCTTTTTGTTAATTAAAAATGAATGAAATTGTTCGGTAACCGGACTTCATTCATGAATCTGTACATTTATCTATTGAAACTATTCATACTTCATATTGCAAAAAAAATTCGGCTCATTAAGAAATCGGGCCCGGAAATGTGCCCACCGGGGAATAAACCCATTAAGAAATCAGGCCCGGGAAATCTGCTCATCAAGAAATCGGGCCCGGGAAATCTGCTCATCAAGAAATCGGGCCCCTACGGTTTGCTGTTTCGTTTCATTTCGGTTCGTTTTCCCTTTTGATCTAAAACAAAAAAACAAAAAGAAAAATCAAACTATTTTCATTTCGTAGAAATTAAAAAAGAAAACGAATCGAACATAAAACAACACTGCTGGTCAATATCATTTTTTTCTTGTTTTCGCTAGAAAGTAAAAAGTCCAAAATTTTGTGTAAAAAATATAATTAATAATGGAAAGAATTCGTGAAAGAGAAACAAAAGTGAATAAATACATTGTATTATTTTTGCTTTGAGTTAATCGTTTTTTTTAAAAATTGTTCTGTCCTGTTTATTTATTTATTTTTTTTTCGTTTAGCACTAAGAATTCCAATCGGGACCATTGTGGCCATGTTGTGCCAGGAGTTTTTGATAAAGATTTTATAAAATGGGCACTTTCCCTCCTTCGACAAATTCGAAACGGTTAGTGTGTGGAACCCCTCCCCTCCCCAAAAACATTTTTATTAATTGAAAAATGAAAATAAAACAGTAAGTCGTGCTAAAAGTACTAAATAAAATTACCCCCCCTTGATGAATTTATGATGGGCACTTTTCTGGGTCCGACTTTTTGATGTGCAGATTTCCTAACGGGCATTATTCCAAAGCCCCATGTGCCCTTTTACATATAGACTGTTATACTTTTTATTCTCTTCTGCCTTTCTAGGCACTTATGCCCTTCTGGGTCTGAGTGATATGGGTGTCAAATAAAGATATTTTTCACTTAATTTTATTCAAAGTATTATGAATCGTTATAATCAATTTTTATGACTACTTTTTACCACTAACTCAAATTTTCAACCTGTCTGAATGGAAGTTACGATAAAACATCCCTTTCATGGATTTATTGATTTTTTTTCTGCGCCCATTTAAAGCTCCCCAAATCTTCTTATGGTGATGTTTTTATACATGGATGATTTTTTATGCTAATTCTGATAAAAACAAAAAGAAATATAAAATTTGTATTTATGTCTACCGTGTACAAAAACATAACCGTAATTAGATTTTGAAAGCTTTACAAGGGTGAAACTAAGAAAGAGTATATAAATCCGTGTAGAGAATTTCTTTTTTTTTTAAACCGCAACTTTTATTCAGGTCGATTAAGAAATGAAAAATAAAAATGCGACTAAAAATTTAAGCTGGAGGTAAAAAGTAGTCCTAAAATTTGATAATAATGATTTACAATACTTTGAATAAAATTAAATGAAAAATGTCTTCATTTGACCCCCATTTATGTCACTCAGGCCTGGAATGGCTGTACGTGTACGACAAAAGAAATCCCTTAAACAAACACAATTTTTTTCAGCTTTTAAAGTAATATACTTGTGGAGTCACCGAGTTGGCCACTGCTAACAGAACACAAGGAATTGGCAGGTCTAGAGCAGTGCAAATAGCGCCCCAAGATTTTAGGAGCTTACTTCTAATATATATATATATATATATATATATATATATATATATATATATATATATATATATATATATTATATATATACATATATATATATATTCATATATATACATATACATATATATATATATATATATATTTATATATATACATATATATATATTCATATATATACATATACATATATATATATATATATATTCATATATATACATATATATATATATATATATATATATATATATATATATATATATATATATATATGTGTGTGTGTGTGTGTGTGTGTGTGTGTGTTTTTCACAGTAACATTAATTATTTATCCATAAAGGATTTTATGTTATATTAAACACAATTCTAAGAATATTCTATTTTTGTTTAATAATAGCCAGAGACATAACTAGAAGGGCCCTAAAGAAGTGTTAAACACTGGAGTCCATCAGTGTTAGAATTCGGCCCTACCGGACCGCGTTCAATTACCGGGTGAGGAAGTTTGTTTTGACTCTGCACAACCTTTGGGAAAAGCACGAAACAGACTCTCCGAATAAATCAGAATTACACTCTGTTGCTACTGGTACCATGTAACCCAGTACACCCTGTCGCGTGTTACTTGGAGAGAGTATCGACAGAGCTACGTGACACCATTGTCGCAAGAAATGCCATCAAGGAACCAGCATTGTATTCCGACGATCAACTATGTCAGTGGTTCCAAAACCTTTCAAGGTCATTCTTTTGTAAACGATTACTAGTTTTCCCTTCCTCGGACGTTTTTATCGACGCATAACGCTTATTGTTAAAAGTCCGTGGTAGTTGCTTCTAATTACATTAAGATAGAATTACCGCCAAATCAATTCAGGGAAATAAAAGGTCGCAGTCGAAAATTTAAAATGTTATTTCAAGTTATGAACAAACAAACAAAGAAACCGATTAAATACATCAACAAAAAGATAACACTATAACTAAATATGAAATAATTTTAATGAACAACACTGGTCAAGAAAATTCAGAATTTTGGTTGCTCAGTTATACTCCTCTACCTTTAAGCCCAAAACATTCGACGCGACTTTTGCCAAATAGTCTTTCCACCCATCCCTTGAACGATCTAAATTCTCCCCTGGGGCAAAATTACCTCCTCCCTTTCTGTTTAGGAACCACTATACTTGAGATTTGAGTTTGAATTCAATCATGAGATAAACTTGGTTTAAAAGTCATCCATTGGTGTAGGGCACCCGCTTAGGATGAAGCTCACTAGCACGGCACCAGGAAACAAGTGTTAAACGCTGTGAGGACCTTGGATCGTAATGTTCCTCGAAACCAGCTTGCTAACATTAGGACCACACCGGCACGGCGATAATGCCATCTCAAAGAATTGAAAAAAAAAATCTCAAGTTATAATTTTGGCGTGTGTGCTGATATACTTTCAAACAAGTAAAAACGCTCTAAGGTTTGAAAAGTTTGGAAACACACCCCTCATCGTTTAGTGCCCTTACGCTGACTACCACTTCAGTCACCCATGTACAGATTTTTTTTTAACTTGGATTATTAACGCTTTTCTGTCAGTTGTCGCAGAAATTGCCAGCGCACTGAGACGATTTGATTGGTAATAACAAGTCTGAAGAGGCATTCAATGGAAATCGTCACGTGGCTAACGTCTTTTGGCAGTATGCCATGTTGGGGGTGATCAATTATGAAATTTGGAAAAAGGAGAGATCAATGAATAATATTTTTCGCATTTTGTTGGGCAGTAATCTTTAAAAAAAGTCCGAATTTTCAAAAAACATGCATGAACACTGCCAAACAAACTAAACAGCCATTTTAACATAAACCTACATTGCAAATAACCTTTTTTCTAGACATAATAAGGAGTAGATGTTCAATCGTTCAGCCCTCTGGCTCCATTGGTGCTGTCTGTACGCATGGTACATAGTCATCAGGCCAAGCCAACCTAAAAACTGAAGAAAAAGGTAACAGATGCGACGGTACGAAATGTTATATTTTTTCCCCCAATAGTTAACGCTATAGTTAATTTTCTTTTCCTACGCTTACACTGATTGAGTAGTGATAAGAAAAAAAAGAAAAAAACTTATTGACCCCGACGTGATTTGAACACGCAACCTTCTGATCTGGAGTCAGACGCGCTACCGTTGCGCCACAGGGCCGTACATATTGGACGTCATGTATCATAAGTTTTTGTTTCTTAGATACGGTTTGCGATTTGCGAAATATCTGAACAATTTTTTTAGTGTGGAAAAAAAAGTATACAAATTTGAAATTGTATATACAAGCGTACACCATAACAATAATATTTATTCGGTATCTCGAGCTTTAAACGATCTCAGCCGTGCGATAAACACCATAATTCTTCTTGAAATCGTTTACATCTCATGAGGCACAACATATTCCGATAAACTATTACCTAGTCCGCCCACTGTAGTGCTAAAAAAAAATCTACTCTCTATTACCGTTTAGAGGCAACAAGCACCCGAGGTGGCGTCATTCACTCACTCACTCCACCCCTGCACGATTTTACTCAAAGCTGGGGCGAGGGAGATGGATTCATACCTCTCCCAAGGAGATTAGTACGAAGTGACCGCATACTACGTCAGTTGAGGCTTGAACGCTGCTCCCCGATTCCATTTCTCGTTCAGCCAACCGCTTGGCCTCCGGCACTCCTGCTCACTTACACCCTCATCGCTTGGAACCTTCAACGAAGATGCTATCATGGCTACACTCTTTCTCTGGTTGTAGAGAACTAATTTTTTTTTCGTCCTCCTCTCTCTGTAGTTGCTCTTTCTTTCTCTCTCGTTACGTGACAGGCAGGCTTCACTTGGAGAACATCACGTTCATGAAACCTCTCCGTTGTGGTCTGCTATAAGCTCGGTACTCTCTTAGGCTTATAGTAGCTGTTGTGTGCTTCACGCACTGATATTTCATACCAAGGAACTAACCACATAACTACACACACAAGCACGTATACCCATACGCACTCTACAAAAGCGTGCTGCACACTCGCAAACGCGGTACTCTCTCAATACTCGCAGTAGTTATTCTGTCGTACCACACGTACAGAAATTTAATACTCACTATACTCACACACACTTACGCATATACACATTTAAACATACACAAACAGACAGAGAACCAGAGATAAACACAGACGGACACACGCACACACTATAAAGGCGCGCATCACACGCAAACACACACACACACGAACACACACACACACACACACACACGCACTCCTCCTTTCTCTCATTTTCTTTCTCTCTTCCTCTTTTGTACAAAACATACGCACACACAGACGCACATACATTATAAAGCCGTACAACACACACGCAGTTTTCTCCTCTCTCTCTCTCTCTCTCCGTCTGTCTGTCTCTGTCTGTCTTTCTCTCTCTCTCGTACAAAACCCCCTGGAATTGCAAACAGGATTTTATTTCGATCATCACAACTACTTCACCAAGAGCAGAGGATATTTTAGGAACAGTACCGACTGATTTTGTGTCTCGTGGATACCGGGGTGCCGCGGTGAAAGTTTATACACTACGACGGACAGGACAACAGGCGTACGGATTTAGGGGACGAACGAGCGTGTATTTATTTTCGAGTGACCCTTAAACCTTTACAGAAAGGAAGCACACAGGGGCCATGAGCCGAAGGGCTAGTTTGTTTGCTAAACAGAACCCGGGTAAACCCCGAGTTCGCTTTGCCGATGAATTGGTCTTCAATGACAATGTTAAGGAACAGGATTTTCCGGCTGTGGAAGCGATGCTACGAAGAACAAGCCTACAAATGGATATTAACGATATCAACAGTGCAGGTAATGTCAAAAAGCTTCCTTTGTTGTTCTTTAACTCTTAAAGTACTAACGGCACTTTATTAGTACCACATGTTATTTTTTTTTTCGTTTGTCAATTAATCTGAGACCAATGCATCCTGGTTGCACTTGTAAGCACGGTTTTTTTATCGTCAGTAAAAATCAGTGTTTACCTAAATATTTCTTCAGCGTTCAATGTTATTCGTCTTGAGATAACCGTCAAATATAGAGGATAAAATTCAATTACTAAAAAAAAAAGATCATTATTCAAAACATCAGGAGATAAACTTAGTGTTTTACGGTTTTAATGTTATGAAAATTCGATTTGGTGCAGACGTTGTGTGTTACACATAGTTTAGCGCTCAGGGCCGAGTTTAACTTCATTGAATAATTAAAGCTTCCTTTGTTTGTTTTTTTCTGGTTTAAGGAGCAAAAAATGTAATGCTCGGTTATCGTTGTTTAGTATCGTAAACACAAAATTATACATACTTTCTTCAAAATTAAAAGTTTGATAAAAGCGTTCTTCGAAAATAGTTCATAGAAGGAGATAAAATTAATGGAATTTTTCATATAAAATGACGCAAATAATTTTGCATCTCCCATTTTTACGAAAATTCGTCTGCATGAACTTCTGATGTTTGCTTTCTCGAGCAAAAGGACTTTCAAGCTGACTAATGCTGGGAAAGCACAATTACAGCTCTTTTTCAATTTCATGTACTCTATACACTCTAAGTAAATATCCTGTATGAGCTTCCATAATGCAAAATAGACAATATTTGGAGTATCGTTACGTTCATGATACTAAACACAACGATAACCAAATGTTATTTGTTGTGTTGTGATCATTCGATTTGATACTAACAGTGTGCATACACATAGAGCTGTAGTAGTCTGGACCAACTCTAACGTTGATTTGGCCGATTGCGTAATGTTTCTAGGGGGTGGGGGCTTCTATTTTTGCATTTAGCTATTATTTTCAAACAAACCAAAACAAAAATGAAATATTCATAACCAAGATGTTTTATTTTACGTAAAGTCCTTTATGGGTCAATAATCTATCTCTGTGAAACCTTAATCCTTAAAATAAGTTCAGACGAGCCATTCTACCTTTTTATCTTCAAAAATTAAAAAAAAAATTACATTGTTTTTGAAGACATATTTTCCAGGGCCCCTGAAATCTTGCTCTGTTTACCCGACTCAAAGTATGGCCCTAGCTGGGATGTAAATGGGAGAGAACGTAAGCTGGGATACGGCGTATACCTACTCCTCAATTTCCTGCTGTTTTTGTTGTTGTTGTTTTTTTTGTATGTCCAATGTCTACTAATGGAGACATTAACTGTAAACCCATTTCCCCAAACTCAGCCTTACCGTGCACCTAGTTCACAAAACCCATTTTCATCATTGGGGCCCTAGTGGTACTAATTTTTCCGCTCTTTGTGTTAGGGAAGAATATCATGTGCGTAAAGATAAACTGATGATGAGCAGAGATATATTGAAGGAAAGATCCCCGGAGAGAGAAAGACAGAGAGAGAAAGACAGAGACAGAGACAGAGAGTATCTGTGTGTGTGTGTGTGGAACATGGTACATCAACAGTTAGTTCGACAGCAACACGTTGATGCAAAACCGAAAAAATCAATAAACGATTGTAGTAACAACCTAGGCCCGAGCATTCATAAATAAATAAATTAACCTCATTTTATAAGCATGAGTGCAAAATTTATTATATATTCATTTTTTTCTTTCTTCCTTTTGCCAAATTATTCGTAATTATTTGTTTTTGTTATTATTAACAAAACAACAAATTACTTATTGTACGTATGTGGTTTTGGGACTGGACAAATTTTTTCGTCTTTGTTTGATTTTCACAACGTGGAAAATTAGTCCGAATGAACCACATATGACTAAAAACACCCTGTCAGGGGTGTAGCTGTAGATTTGGGGCCGGGGGGGGGGGCTGGCTCTTTTAGGGGCCTGGCTCCTTTAGGGCCCCTCCAACATTTAGTGAGAATCATTATTCTATGATATTAGTAGAAATGCTGTAGATGAACCACTATTCATAAAGCTCATAGTGGCCCCATCCTTTTGGGGCCTGGGGCGATTTGAAATCGCCACACCAACCTCTCTCAAGTTACGGCCCTGCACTCCGTCTATTAAAATAATAAGACTGTAAATGTCCGTCAACATTCACAGCTATGAAGAATAAAATACCTTTTTATACACATTAATTAAAGCACCAACAAATCAGAAAAAAAAAAGATTCTGGCACAGCATTAGGTATCCCTTGAAACGTACACAGAAATCTATGACTGACAGATCGTTTTTCTAACAAGTCATTCGTAAATCATGCAGCGTGAAGTGAGTGACGCCACCTCGGGTGCTCGTCGCCTCTAAGTCTATTTCGTACGTCGTACATGCCGGCTAAGTTGTAATGTGGAACCTGATCAAAGACGACAGAAGCCGTGGTCAGCGTAAGGGCGCCACTCATTTGCAAATCAATTGTTGTCGTTATCAACAAAACAACTGATGGCTTATCAACGTGAGTGGTTAATCCAAACTATTACCCTCGTATTTGTTTATTTTTCACAATGTTTCGGTTGTGTGACCCCCCCCCCGGACCCCTGGCCCCTGGCCCCCAAGGATGAGGAAATGGGTCCGAATGTATCAGGGCCTTCTGAGAGCTGGGTGCTGCCGGTGCATCGCATCAGGGCTCGCTAACATTTTTACAGCTATAGAGAAGATGACTAGTTTGTTTACGCTTTGTCGAAAGCATCTGAGAATTCCTCTTCTCGTTAAGAGAGAGAGAGAGAGAGAGAGAGAGAGAGAGAGAGAGAGAGAGAGAGAGAGAGAGAGATATTCTGTTACATTGACGATTCAGAAAACATTATTACAGAAGACTCTCGTTATTGCAGCACCCTCAGCGATTCAAGTGTGTCGTTATAACCAATTTGCTGTAATAACGAGTGGGTTTTTTTTATACTAAATGCATTAATGAGAAAACAATGAGTACAGCATTCGTAACTAACGATAGTCTTGCAAGAACGTAAACAGAAACGTATCGTTAGAACGCGTGTCATTATATAGTGCTGTTAGAACGAGAGTTTGCTGTACCGTGGTGAGTTTTTGTATTTTATGCATGTCTCCCCAATGTATTTCTTCGACATAATAAACATAAAACCGCGCCAAATGTGTACGCAGCTCTGTTAATGTATACGAATAAATCCTTTTTTCATTCTTCGTCAGAGATATGCTACAAATGAACTATTCATGGAAACCGTGATTCTTCGCGCACCAGTGTGTGCGTGTGTGTGTATGTGTATGGATGTGTATGTGTGTATATATATATATATATATATATATATATATATATATATATATATATATATATATATATATATATATGTGTGTGTGTGTGTGTGTGTTGTGTACAAATGTATTTTAGTGTAAGTAGACTTTCATGTATATATAGTGTGAAGTCTGTCCGTCATTGTACAAGATTTCTACTGAAATCATAATTGATCAAATGAAGGCGCTGCATCTATCTCCATCGGTTGGGCACCTTCTATTCAGCTATTATTTTCAAACAAATCAAAACAAACATGAACATCGACTAATACACGAGCAGGTCCGGATTCTAACATTGATAGCACCCGACGCATAACATTTTTAGGGACCCTTCTTTTTTTGTGTTTAGTTATTATTTTCAACCGATTCAAAACAAAAATGAAATAGGTCTGATTAGTCACTGTATAGAAACCGTCATGCGAACCAAGTCTTTTAGCAGCATACAGTGTTGGGGCATCAATTAAAGATACGGAGAAAAGGGTCATTAATGATTAAGTAACTTCTCTCGCCTTTTCATGGACAGTGATCACTATAAATGTCTAAATTTTCAAAAAAACAAAAACAAGTGTGAATGCTGCCGGGTAGAAACTAAAGGACCAATTCAGCATAAGCTTACATTGCAAATTGAACCCCCACTAAGAAACCATAGGGTGCAAAATAACAAAGAAGAAACATATTCTCTTTAGAGATTATAAGCAAAGAAAAGAAGGTTTAAATATTAAGCCCTTTAGATCCATCTATACACTCAGTGTGCGTAACACATATGTGCAATGCCAGCCGGTCAGCCAAACCAATTTATAAACTGAGAGAAACTTATGTTGACAGTTTTAGTGACATTCTTGGTTTGACGGTTTTATGATATCTATAAAATCACCAAGTTTAATCTAACGTAACGTATTATTTTGTGGTTTAATAATCTCTCTCTCTCTGGATAAAAGGATGAATTAAGTCCTCAAACATGTTTTTAGTTATGACGTTTTACTTTTTTATCCGACCCCCCTTGCAAACATTTGAAGACATTTGGGGGGGGGGGGCTGCAAAGTTGCACTGTTTGCACCGACTTGATTACAGTCCTGCACATACATATAAGTCCTTTCTCGTTCCTCGTGAGAGATTCGCAACAAATAAACTATTCATTAAAACTGAGATTCCTCACCCTCACGTCCGTGTCTCTGTGATGCACAGACATTGCATTTCAGCACAAGACTCTGTTGCACACAAAAGTGTGATTACTGCCAGTGCTCGTGTGATTACTGGTCGCCGTTCTACAAGATATGCACCTGATTATAATGGAGTAAATCGAGATGTATGATAATCGACAGTGACTCTTTAAATCAGGATTCTTCAAAGACTTTCGATCTTGACCTCGTTCAATTCTATGCATTGAGCTAACGACCCTCTGATGATAATTATTATTATCATTATAATTAACGCTACATTATTCAGGGTTGAGCACTCTTCAAGTGAGGTAACTTGTTCATTATAAGCTTAGGCAATGCTCTTCCAACTTGGGAATAGAGCACTCTGGTGGATAGAGAATTATACACGAATAAAAATATATCGCTTAAATTCAACCTTATTGACCGTCTATCTGCGTAGGGCAGAAAGTGAGATGCCAGCCTCTGGGTCTGAAGCGAAGGTTTCGGTCCTACCTTGTGGTACTGGATGGGATAATGGATAGTTTATAGTCTCACTGAAGAGTTGTAATACAACGAATCGGCTGTCTGTGGATGACACAATTATTACACACACACTACCATATATATATATATATATATATATATATATATATATATGTATATATATATATATATATATATATATATATATATATATATCAATATAATTTATACTTCCTTTATCGGTATTATTCATATATACATAAAACATAATCATACCAAGGCTACCATTACTATTATGATGTAATAGCTTAGAAAATAAATTGATGGCAAAGGTGATAATAAGATTATAAGATATAGTCATTATTCCAATCTTGGAAACGTTCGTGGTCACCAATATTTTTGTCACTTGCTCTTTATCTATCAATCCATTTATTGTGAAAGTGTGACCTAGTCAACAGAACCGCTCTGCCCAGTCAGCAAGACCTCGTGACCCTGCAGGACTCGTATATTGAAGAACCCTGATCTTCATAATCAATATATTATTGTATTGATAATCACGCCTGATTGAAGGCTCGCCAGCATTCATAAATGAATAAATTAACCGTATTTAGAAGTAAATAGGGTAGGCATTTCAACTATTTTTCCACTAATAATTTTCTGTTGTTTTTTTAAAAAATAACAAATGACTTATATTTGGTAAACGGACTTTTTCATCTTTCAAGTTTTAGAAACCGTCAACCAATACTGTCACCCTCAACCAAAACAGTTAAAATAGGTTTCTTCAGATTTTGAGTTGGTCTGTCTGTCTGGCTGGCTGGCTACGTAACCTGCATACAGGTCTCATCAACAGAGCTAGAGGGCTGGAATTTCCAACATTTGCTCCTTATCATTTTGCCTAGAAAAACACTTTTTAAAAAATACCCCCCTTAGTTCTTTTGGGGAACGTTCAATTTGCAATGTAAGTTTATTCCAAGTTGGTCCTTTAGGTTGTGTTCAGCAGCATTCAAGCTTGTTTTTCGAAAATTCAGATTTTTTTTTATTGATCACAGCCCAACATAAGACAAAAGAAGTGACTGGTACATTGATCACCTTTATTTCCAATTTTTTTTAATTGATTACCCCAACACAGCATGCCGCTAAAATAAGTTGGTCATGTGACCAGACTTATTTTATGTATAAATAAGACTGTAAATTCTTGTTGACATGTTCGCTAACATTTACAGCTATGAAGAATATAAGTTGGTTTGTATATACATTAATCAACGCATCTTAAAGAAGCCTGTTTTCGTAAGGGAGAATTCGTAAGACAGTATCAGATATCCCTTAAAATGTATACAGAAAACACTATTATCATAATGACTTGGTATTTTGTGCCACTCTCGATTCAAAGATTTCTTTCACAACATAAATACAGAATTGTGCCAAGAGTATCAGCAGTTTTGTTTACGTAAGTCCTTTCTTGATATTACTCATGAGAGACAGGCAGCAAATAAACTGCCCGTTGCAACTGTGATTGCTCGTGTACGTGAGCTGGGTACTGATGCATTTTAGCGTAAGGCCTTTACTGTATTCGTGGTGTTATTAGAGTTAATGATCGTCGATTTACAAGATATGTGTTGAATGATAATTGAACGAATAAAAATACCGCATAATCGGCATTAAGCAGTTGTTTGCTCTCTAAACAAGTAAGATGCTCCCAGCTCACTCATTGTTTCGTGTGTGCGTGTGTCTGAGATAGATAGATAGATAGATAGATAGATAGATATACAGAGAGAGAGAGAGAGAGAGAGAGAGAGAGAGAGAGAGAGAGAGAGAGAGAGAGAGAGAGAGAGAGAGAGCTGTCAACAACCCCCAATTTTTTTTTGCGCTAAATCGACCTCGAAGGAGCGCCAAGCGCCCTGAAAAAACAATAAAAACAACAACTCTTAGTCATTTTGTGGCCATTTTTAATCGCTGAAGATAGCTAGATTTGCCTGTGAAATAGATTTAAAAAAACTGCTGGAAAATAACGCTGAAAATAGCGCTAGATGTTTGAGTTTTTAAACTGCCAAAATAAGAGATGCGCTAAAATTATTGCGAAAAAGCACTAAATTGGCCACTCTACAAGAGAGAGAGAGAGAGAGAGAGAGAGAGAGAGAGAGAGAGAGAGAGAGAGAGAGAGAGAGAGAGAGAGAGAGAGAGAGAGAGAGAGAGAGAGAGAGAGAGAGAGAGAGAGAGAGAGAGAGAGAGAGAGAGAGAGAGAGAGAGAGAGAGAGAGAGAGAGAGAGAGAGAGAGAGGGTGCTCGTGTGATTACTGTTCGTCATTTACAAGATATGTACTACCGAACTATTGAGTAAATGGAGATGCCTCATAATCGGCATAACGCAGTTGTGACTCTCCCTATGCACGAACTCGCAAGATGCTCACTCTCTGTTTCATTTGTATAAGTGTGTGTGTATGTGAGAGAGGGAGAGAAGTCTCTTTGTAAAATAAAACTCTTCACTTAAACCTTGATTCCAGGCGCGCTTACGCACGCACGTGTGTGTGTGTGTGTGTTGTGCACGTATGCATTTTAGCGTATGACCCCAGCGTACACGTAACGCCATTACTGCTAGTGCTTGTGTGATTACAGCTCGTCGTTTATGTAACGAATTATCATTGAATAAATGGAGACGCCTCATCATCGACATTAAGCAGTCATGACCCTCCCGACACAAGAGGACAATCATAATGCTCCTCCACTGTTTCCGGGGACTTAAATGGATGGATAGATAAATGGATATATATATATATATATATATATATATATATATATATATATATACAGAGAGAGAGAGAGAGAGAGAGAGAGAGAGAGAGAGAGAGAGAGAGAGTGTTTGTAAAATAAAACTATCCATTGAAACAGTAATTTTCTTCACAAGTGTGCTGTTTACATTTTCTCCACAGCGTAAATCTCACATAGGGTGATCCCTGTTCGTCGTTCAACAAGATACGTACCTGTTTGTTATTAAATAAATGGAGACGCCTTATTGTCGACATTAAGCAGTAGTACCCTATTCAAGAACAAGCTAAATCCTCACCAACTGTTTTGAGAGTCAGAGCCAGGGGCCTGGCTACTTCTGTGAAATACCTCGTTCACTGGTTGAGCTCGAAAACAAAGAACTGTCTTTCATATGCATCCAGTCACAGAGACGTTGTTTTGTCTGTAGCAACAGTTGGCCTTCCCCGTGGAGCGAAATGATAACATATTAATCATACACACTGCGTTTGTGATAGGAAAATGTGTTGCCTCTAGGTTGGTTAATGCCTAATTCATAGATACGAGCAGTTAATAATACAAAGTTTATGTACAGGGGAAACTGCTTATTGTTATAATTTTGGGATTGGGTCTTTTAGATAACCATAACCGGCTGGTAACATTAAGTGAACTATATATAGTGAGGGAGCCGCTTATTGTGATCACAGGGTTTTTAGATAGCTATAACCACCCGATAACATTAAGCGTAGAGGTATAGAAGGGAGCCACTCATCGCAATGATTTTGAAATAAAGCGGTTGGTTGTGACCGATATTCACATAATCGTGCACACACGCGTATACACGCGCGCGCGCAGACACACACACATGCACACACACATATGACGGATGTTCAAACCAAGCATACGCTGGACTTCGGTGGGGATCAAGTGATAGAAAATCTCTTCATTAATCTGTTATAAATCCCTGGACTTGTTGAATATGAGGCGCATTTCCCGTGTGTCGCCAGACATTTCACACACCTCTCGGAATCAGCCCGCCAAGAAATGAAGGACCTCAAAATGTGAAATGATTTTAAAGAAGCTATTTCGTTGATTAAGTTATCAGTGTACTGGAGTAGCAACTCCTATCTCTCTCTCTCTCTCTCTCTCTCTCTCTCTCTCTCTATATATATATATATATATATATATATATATATATATATGTATTCTTTGTGGGTGCTATTTTGTGCCTTGATTTCTAACTATTGGGTAGCATCCCATAAGATAACGTTCACAGGAGATCGAATGAGAGCAAGTTTACGCAAGACGCCCGTACTCTCTTCACTATTCTGTTACTATTAATACCATATAAGTTTCTGCCTTAGTAGCATATAGTGACTATCACTACAGATAGTCCGACAGCAAGTCTCCTTAATATTATACGTACAAATCTGCGCAAATATAATTCTTCAGTAAACTGGAAGGACCCGAAAATGAAAACTATCACCAACGTCTAAAAAATATTTTTGAAAAAACAGCCTGGAGGGGTGAAGAGAAAGATGCAGCCTTTTATGTGCGTTGAAAAACCCCAAAAGAAACTAGTGCCCGACATCGGACAACAATTCAATTAGTCCTACAGACATAGTAGAGATCTAGTGAACATGCTGAAGCTTTCTGCGATAGTCGCTGTAGGTCGCAGGTGTCACGGCTGTTCAATTCCCCTCCAGGTGAATTGAGAAATGATCCAGTAGAGATTACCACGTTGGATATCAAATCTCTGCTGGATAGACTGATTCCTACAGACCATCTGGGATGAGCCAATACTTCCTGGATTCAAAACCAGACACTGCGCATTCAACCCGATGATTCATCACAACTAGTCATTGGATAGACACACAGTGATGATCCCATATAAGTTAACACCTCGAGAAGTCATAACAGCACTCTCGGCAGTATCCTTACCGACCTTAGTAATGCTGTAGTCTGGAGAGTTTCAAATCATTATCAACACATTTTAAGAATTCCTTCATAAACATTCGGGGAAATAACAAGTTGAAAAACAAATCGTTCAAGTGTTTACGCTTATCTAGACTTGGTGGATACAATATACTTTATCAAAGTGGTAGTTTCAATGAAACAATGTCGAAATGTTCGTTTATTTTAAGTAACAACGTCTCACGATTTCATATCGTGAGACGTTGTTACTTGGAACATGCTAGTATAATAAAATTAATTTTGATACCACAATTTCTCTTCATTGCCAATTTCATGCAAATATGTGTATATAAATCCGTTGAACCATCCGTAAGTCCGTGGGATAATGATGAAAGAAAAAAAAATCCTTTACCCAGTAAATATTTCTTTACCGACATAAACTCTTTCCTTGTCAATGCACTCAATCCTACGCATCTCCATAAGTCGACCATTACAAAGTGAAAATTTCAGATCAGACCTCAGTTAATGTGTCAGGCAATAGACCTTACTATATTTGCACACACACACACACACACACACACACACACACACATATATATATATATATATATATATATACTCAATTATACATACATATACGTAAATATAAGATGTATACGTACATATATGATGAGTATGTGAATGCGATACTCGAGAATATGTTCATGTATGTATTATTGACAATATATATATATATATATATATATATATATATATATATGAGTATATAAATTACGCACGGTGCCATCTGAATCTTCGAAAAATTTTCTCGACATGCGCGAACTGAGTGTAGTACGGACTTTTGGGCAGTACCCTATTTTTTTTAGATCAACGCGTACATGCGCCTGGGGATTAATTCAATGGGTACGGAGGGGGTGGTAACTAGCACTTCGAGCGATATTTTTTTCATGGTTAGATTCCTAAAACTTATGCTAAACATATCATACTCGACTGAAAGTTTAAAAAAATTTTTTTCCACACCCTTAGTTCCACCCTTCTGCGCAAACGGGCAAAGGCAGACGCCTGACAGACATTGTTTTTGTGAAAACGAGATAACGTCGCCAAAAAATTATAGTAGAAGTAAAAAATGTGATAGTTTTGCTGTAAAGGTCACGAAGTGTACGAGTGAGTTCGTGTGGATGAGAAAATACGTATACATGACAAAACATGAGTGTGAAAAATGCGTGTGCGTGTGTATGACAAAGCATGTGTGCGTACATGATTAAGTACGCATATGCAGGAGTGGCGAAGCATCTGCGCGTGTATGTATGATTGTGTGCGTACTTGAGTGAGTATATGTGTACGAATAAGTGTGATTGAGCGTGTGCATGAGGTTTGGACTCTACGCGTGTGTATGTGTACCCAATATCCGCTATCAACTCACCACTACCACCCCTGCTCACAATTCCCTGTAAACAGAATTGTATTCCAAGAAATCGACGATCTGCGAGCCAGAAATACTACTACATTTCTGGTTCGTAAATCCACCTGTCTGTCCCAGTCTGTTCATAATCTATCTACCTATCTATATATGTTTCTATACCCGTCTCAGTCAGTCTCATCACCAAATATCTTTGCAAAGGTCTCATCACTGACATGCCACAATAGTTGCCAGTGAATGGAACCCAGTCATCTCAGTGTATTTTCCTTACCTGCTGCTGGTACCATATGACCACTACAATCTATCTTCGGAAAAGGAGATAGGCTACTCCGGGTAATCTCCGCGAGCTATTTGGGTTGACCATCCAACATGGCATTTCAACGATCTCCGGATTATGGTACTTACTAATCAATCTACGTCGTCCTTAAAAAACAAAGAATAATTACGTAATGATAATCGTCTTGCACTCAGGCAACAGTGTTACCTTATCAGACTAGACCAGCCTTTCTGAACCTTTTTAGATTGGAGAAACCTCTGAAATAACATTCGTACCTAAAGGAACCTTGTATGAAAATATTATTTGTAAGACGAAATTTGTTATATGTTATGTATTATATTACAAACTACCGATGACATAAATCAGCGAAACCCCTTTAATATTGAAAATCTGGAACAGCTTACCTTTCTTTCATTAACTTTACATACTTAGATTTAAAAAAAAAGATATTCGTACTCAAAGGGCAAACATATAATGAAATTATCAAATAACTGGTTTAATACAAAGAAAAACATAGTTTTCTACGGATGGAGTCTTGATTAATGTTTTTTTTACGCATTTATAAAATTTTCTAACGACTACACGGGGCGCCTTAGGGCTCTGTAGAATCCCCGTCGGGTAAGGCTGGTTTAAACGATTATACGTATACAGTTGAAGGCACAATCTCCTGGCGAGCATAACGAATCGAATGCCACTAAAAGACGTTATAGTGAAGTTGACGATTCTTTGCAGGAAGTAATCTCAGTTGTCATGGCATTAGGGATAAATCCTTATTATCTTTATCTCTCTGCTCCCCCCCGGTACTATTCAGTTGAACATTATGCTTATAAAATCTCAGATATCCTATTACTGTACAGCCATTCAACTTCCAGATACCATGACGGAGCTTATATGGAAGCCTGAATTCGCTATCAAAGAACTGTCTATGTACACTTTTAATTTGTACAGATGTTCGCCCTTGTTGAAAGACGACTGCAATCCTATTTGGGGATTCTTACTTTGCTGTTTGATTATTGTGAATACTTACTATCGCACTTACTTCCTCAGTACACTTATGCTTACCCAGTCCAGTTGCCCCTAAAGTATATTATATCCTTCTCCAGAGAGGCCACCCACTCCTAGTGTGCACCTCACCATTGCACTAAAAAGTTCAGGGCCTGGTTTGTTGCCTTATGCCTGAGGCGTAGCCAAGAAGGAAGTGCCAACGGAAGTGGATAATTTGTGGAACCACCCACACGAACATGTCAGGGTCCCCACTCAACCCTGAACTCGACCATGTGCCACATTCTGCCCTGGCGGATAATTAATTACTTCGTCTTCACACATTCCGTCCTGTGTATTTATCATATCTGAAGAGTTGACTTGACATGAGCAGCATCGACCTCATTCGCTTCGATCATAGTTCAGAGAGATGATCTAGTGATAAAACTACGTCAAGATAGCTGGGTGTGAAAAGAATTATATTTTGTACATATTATGTATAATACAATGAACTATTAATGATAATAATCAGCGAAAATCTATAATTATTGAGTATAAGGCAGTTTTGATGATCATGCCTTTCGCCAAAAATATCAAACTATAAAACAAGGTCGTTTTATTGTGGAATCGAAAAAGCCTTAACGTCTTCAGCAGTACATGATGTAAACATGGGACGCGGGTTATCTAGCACTTTGGACCTTAGATGTAATTATACGTGCATGAACTTTCCTCTGAATTCTCTTGATTCTTCTAGGCTAAAAATAAACTTATCAAAAAGATTTTTATTTATTTTTGTAGACGAAGTATTATGAATCTTTATCATTTATTCTTGCAACTATTCACCTTCATCTTAATTGTTGCTTTTTATAAAAAGTAAAATTAGATTGAACTGAACAACCAGTTGATAAACATGGAACAGAGGAGATCGTGGATAAGGAGTGAGTTTAAGGGTTTCATTTTGAATGACGCTTGCCTCTAAGTTTTAGTAGTTAAATAGTAAGAACGGTCGTGCGTTAAGCGGGCTACCCTCCGGTTTTAGAGGGTCGTAAGTTTGTTTCTCACCTAGAACTTATTCTTTTTTCCAATCTGCACTGTTAATTTATTCACCCACTGCTGAAGAGTTTCCTGCTTGGGTTTAGCTGTGATTAGAAGCCACAACAATCAAGATAAAGGTAAATAGTAGTAAAAATTAATAATAAAAATAATCTATTGGTACATAAAAAAGTGTTTAGTGTACTCTTGGTATCATTTACATGACTTTTATCTGGGTTAGTTAACGACTCGGGTTGCCCTGAGGACGAGATATTTGTTTATTTCCTTCAGATGTCTGTCGTTGGCACAGAACCACAAATAGTGGAATCCCCAGGGTGGATCGAACTCACTATATTAATGCATTAGGGTATGAGACAAGTTTTCTAATCATGGCGCCCAGACTAAGCTAAACCTGATAAATACCTATGGTGCGCCTGGTGTAGAGCAAGGGAGTCTTGCAGAGCATAGTTCTATTAAATTAAGTAGATTCTATCCTTACTGATTGTCTCACAATTGTTGACTTGTACTAGACTTAGCTATGCTCGGTGAGTATAGGGTATCTACGGTAAAGCTACGTTTGTAAAATAATAGAATCTTATTTTAGAGTCTTGTGCAAGACTAAGCTCAAGTTAACACAGTTGGCTCTTGTCAAACACACAGAAATTCCCCCCCCCCCCTTTTGGTCCCCCCAGACCATAAATCTTGTACCATAAACCTTTTGATAAACAACCACTTTTGCCATTCCAAAATTGTAAATGTAGAAATAAATAAATGAATACAGTAAAGCATGCAGTGAAGAGCATCCGATTAATTGATGACAACTGCAAATTTCATAAAACTACACAAGAGAGAATTGAAAGAAAAAATCAATTTGAAGAAAACAAAACAGCGTCATCTAAATTTATTTCCGAATGACAATGTTTCAGGAGAGTCCAAGAAGCATAAACATTACTATTTTAATCACAAAAAAAAAAAAAAATATTTTAAATAATTTCCAATAAATTTTTCTTTTGTAACAGAAAACTTTGGAAACTGAAAATATTTTTACTTTTTTGCGTTTTCTATTTTCCGATTTAGAGCCAAATTTGAATTAGTTTAATTCCTCTGGGGACTTATCTTTATAGAAATTTATGCATTGTTGGGGATCCATTTGATATTTTCTTATGATTTTATAAAATTAAAATGGACTGAGAAGGGGGGAATGACTTGAAATAATTTTTCCCTAAGTTTTCCTGATGCAAATTCTCAAGGTTAACCGGTTAGCAATTTTAAACAGGTTTTTTAACTGCGATTGTTCCTGGGTTTATTTTGTCTACGTAGGTGATTTTTAGTTTATTTTTTTGTACAATCTTTCTTCCTATTAATAACACAAATATAATTACGCAAAAATTGATAGGTTACAAGTCTCAAACGTTTTTATCACACGTCACATGGTCCATGGTAGTCGCTATATTATAAATAAATCAAAACTTTTTCACGTTTTGTGTATACTGTACAGCATATTTTCTACAATGCAATTTTTTTCGCGGTACACCGCAAATATTCGAATTACATTATTCATGATTGTATGCGAATTGTTTTTTTAAAAATTCGCTATCGGTAAGGAATAACTGGTACCTTCTACCGAGCAAGAGATAACAGGCACCCTCCACTGAGAAAGCTCGCTTCACACTCTACCGACGATTGTTGGGATTTCAATCATCCCTTGGGGATCAGTTAGTGTGGTTGTGAGTCATATTATGTAAATAGCAACGTATTTGTCGGGTAACGTGCATTATTCTAGTGTTTAGCATGTTAATCTCACCGATGAGATTCTCATTTTACCACCATCATTTTAAGGATGAACTGATGACCAATGAATGTCAGTTCAAGCTCACAATGTGTCTAACAGTATAGAAAACGTACCGTGATTCTTAGAGTGATACAAAAAGGAGTGCGTTATATACACTGAGAAATACAGATCATTATTTTCGTTTGGTTATCAATTACTCGTTTCTGAATTTGACTTGTTAGTTTCAAACAAAGATGCTGGAAAAGGAAAAAAAAAACGAAAGCAAAATTGGATTTGCTCGACTCTTTTCGCCTTTGACCTTTCGTCTTGTCAATATATGGATGACCATAATTGCTTAAACCGTTTCGTCTGAGCACTAGCTCTCATATAGTGTTAAAATGTATACTATTTGTTTGAATACGTTTTATCTACAAAATCTGCTAATAACAAGCCCACCCAAAGAGAATTTGCGTAACAAATTATCCTTGAATAGCTTAGATCGTTGAATGAAGATTCTTGTTTGACAAAAAAGGGTGTCTATTTACTTTTGTCATGTACATGAGCGGTAATACGATACAAATGTGACTATCATGATTTTAGGTTTATCAACACAAAGCCAGTAATAAGATTATTATCGTCATTACGATAATTATTCCTCTTGACATTTCGTATGCAGTTATACCAATGACAGAGTCTTCTGATATGGAAACTTTGAAGGCAAGGATAGCGAATGCTTTCGCGGCGTTGACTGAAAAGACGTTTGATTAAAAAAACCCAAAAAGACACATTGCGTGAAATCAGGGATCACAGTCTCTGGGCAATAAATGGAACGCACGGCGAAGTTCACTAAAAACAGAAAACGTCTTTTTCTGTTGAGGTATAATTTACAAAAAAAAAAAACAAAACCCATTCACTTTGACCAAGCGTAGGTTTTTGCGATCATGTAGAATCAGTGTGAAGAATCAGAGAATGACATGGTGCTAACCCCTGTGTGTGTATATATATATATATCCGCCTAAAGAAGGTTAGAAACATAAACGTGTTTGTGTAGCAAATCCTTATTATATATATATATATATATATATATATATATATATATATATATTTATATATATATATATATATATATATATATATATATATATATATATATATATATATATATATATATATATATATATATATATATATATAACACCACAAGCAGCTGTTTCATTGTATCATAACTCTTCAGTGTGGCTATAGACTATCCAAGATCCCTTCCAATACCGCTTGGTAGGGCCGAATC
>OY735229.1:5286373-5311373 GCA_963457665.1 Thysanoteuthis rhombus
AATTCAAGCCCTGTAAGGAAATTCCATCGGAGAATAAATGAGGTCAGAATGAATTCCGTATATGACATCATTGGCGTTTTCCACTGGAAAACATCTAAAATAGAATAAAAACATCAGGAGAATTTAGATGTTATTATTAAACCAGAATAAGTCCTCCAAAAACTATCCGCCTCTCCAAGTTTGTTTTAGAGAGGGTCTAGTAAAGTACTGATACCAATTTTCAAATCTGTAGACAAAACGGTATGACCAGAAGTGCTGGAACAAACGAACAAACAAAAACGAACGTACTTATATAAAAAAGAAGATAGAACCCTTTGCTATTTTGATGGCTACACTTATTGAATTAACGTATTTATTTTATCTATTCTTATGACTCTTTGTGAAACCTAGGGGCGTTATCACACTCTTGTGTAGGTTTTTACACGGGCTTGGGATCTGCTATGGCGACGGACAAGCAATAGTTTTTTTTTCATCAGAGTAACCCTTTCTTAGATGGAATACCTTAAAGAGCACCAACTGCTCTGTTATTCACCCATAGCCGGGACTAACATCTATATTCACAGTTTTTGTCGCAAACTACTATTTGAGGTCTCGGATCTTGGTAATGGCGAAAAGAATAGCCGGAAGCGCTCGATCAAAAACTATTTAGAGTGTTCTTACGTCCAGAAACGAATGAATCTCTCGCACGAAACAGAGGGAAGTTAAGTAGAAGAAAATGCATAAAGCCGTTCTTTGTTTGTCGTCTTTAATGATACATCAACTAATTTTTTGAGTGCGTGTTTGTGTAAAGGAAGAAAAGAGAAATGTAAACAATGCTTGTTTTTGTCAAAAATTCCAGAGTTGCTGAAGTTTTCATGTTTTTTTTTGTTTTGTTTTGTACTTTTTCAAATCCCCTCACGTTATCTTTCAGTCCCAGCGCACTGATAGCGGTGATTACGGTTGGGTCAGTGGTCTTTGAAAAAGTAACCCCTCAAAATAGAACTAAATAACTCTGCGCACTTGAGTACTTTACATATATACACACACACACACACACACACACACACACACACACACACACACACACATATATATATATATATATATATATATATATATATATATATATATATATATGTATATATATATATATATATATATATATATATATAAGAAATGGATGTATGTGATCCGACAGAATGAATTGTAAATTGCGTTTTATGATACAGGAACTTATTTGAAAGGATCCCACGTCATTAGAGGTCGTACATCACTCTACCTAGACAACGTAAAAAGAATGAACAATTTGCCAAAGTACAAATCAATTATTCAGTATACGATGTGTGAAGGGTTTATTTCGTGAAGTATTCGACACAAAAGCATCGACTTGGAGTAGAGCTTTAAAAAAGTATTATTAACTATAAGTTTAGTATATACCAGTTCTGCGTAGGGCAGTGGTATAACATCTGCATCAGGGTCTGAAGCGAAGTTTTCGATCCTACGTCGCAGTACTACAAGGGAAATTGGATAATCTGTAGCCACACTTGATTGTTGTAATACAACGAATCAGCTGTGTGTGGATGACACAATTATTATTATATATAAGATTAGGAAGAGAGAACACCCGACACTCACGTGTTTTATGGCTGATCCATTTATCAAAAATGTTGGATTTTTAGAAATTAGAATTTGTATGATTGATTCCACGAGAAGGGTCCAATAAGTGTTGGGGATAAGTAAAAATGAAAGAATAACCACGCTGGTTAGGAATAAATCTGCTTTTGATAAGTTGGATATTTACTAAAAATTGTTAGAGTTCATGTTTGTATTTTTCAGCTTACAGAAAAAATTATTTTGACCGGTTTCAAGATTTTCCAAAAAAGTATACATCAATTATTATTCATATATATATATATATATATATATATATATATATATATATATATATATATATATATATATATATATATAGAGAGAGAGAGAGAGAGAGAGAGAGAGAGAGAGATAGATAGACAGACAGACAGACAGATAAACAAAGATACATAAACAGAGATACAGATAGGGAGGAAATAGATAAGTAGACAAATAGATATAAGCCAATGTACATGCATACATACATACTTTCATGTATTTTTGCATAACTGTACGTCTAAAGATATATATATATATATATATATATATATATATATATATATATATATACATATATATATATATATATATATATATATATATATATGTGTGTGTGTGTGTGTGTGTGTGTGTGTGTGTGAAGTCTAACTTAGTATAGCACAACGACACTGGTGCATGGAGCAGTACGTACTTAACAAGCAAGTCTTGCTGATGCATCCTGAATACCCCACTCTTTTGACTGGACCAATGTAAGCTGATTGGACCCTTATGAAAAATTATTCCAATTGTAAAGACGTACCAAGCCGAGTAAGTTCTATCACTGGGCCAAGTCATAAGGGCACCCATGATCCGCTACACAAGCTAGCGGTCTTTGAAACTAGGTTGGTAACAATCGCTGTATGGTAGGCGCTCGCTATCTTTCATGATAGGTTCCCAAGATGTTTGTTGACCCTGGATTTAAAGAGGTGGATATTATATCCGACAGGAAAGAACTCCATGGTGGTGGTGTGGGGTGGGGGGTAGGGGGGTTGTTCGAGAGAACAGCTGTTCGGAAGAAGAAACTGTTGAAGTGGAAATTACGAGGGATGCGTGGAACAGTCAGAAAGTGATGGGTGGGATTCACTGGAAAAAGCAAATCATACTTCGACTGGAAAATCTCCGATTGGTGGATCCAGATGATGGAGCTCCTCTGAGCTCTGTGATTCAATTTTGGAGAGGATCCTGGAATTCTTCCTTTTTTTTTTAGTTATCTCCCCTGAATTGTAGCTATGTATTTGCTGATTTTCATTCAGCTTTTAGCGACAGTGGTGTCGACAGGGGCGCACTTTCTGGCCATTAACTGTTTGTCTTTCTAATGTGTCTCATCGTAACCTCAGAATATCTCCTCTGTGATCCCTGGTAATTGTCTTTTTAATATTCCAGTAATTCATCTTTGTAGTTCATTCATCTTTAGAATTCATCTTGCGATCGGAATGACTGTGGGTGGTGTTCGTCTCGCCTGGCACTTATTTTTATCTCCGATCTGTGTTGTTTACTCATCACCATAGCCGGACGGACTGAGTAGTAGGGAAAGAAAGAAAAAAGCAATCCAAGATGTAAGTAACGCTAGCGAAAACGTAATGATGATTATCTAAGCTCCTATTTACCCGAACCCCCACGAAAAAAAAAGGATGTGACACAAGGTCGGTTTAGCGTTGGGAGCCTGTGGGACAATTAATTTCAACTTCAGACTTTAATTTGAATTTCGTATTGAAACTAACATTGAACAAATCTATTCGAAATGCGTTAACAGATTCAATAGAAACACAAGCACAACGACTACACACCGATTCAAGTTATGGCTGTTCGTTGCATATCTCACCAGAAACCGAAATGAACGCAACAATAAACCAGTGAAACCGAAGAAGACTGGTGTAAACATTTTACTGAACGCGCTGCAATCTTGGGCCACAACGAATAATTCAATAGCTATCATTAATTCTATTAGTAAGCTAGTGTTGTGTGGTTATATACTCTATTGTTAAAAAGTGATTACTTGATTTAAAAGATTTCAGTATAAAGAGTGAAAGTAAACTTGCAGAGTAAATATCTTGAGCATATGCGCCCTTGTAATATACATAACTATAGCTGTATTGGGGATCACATTATACAAGAAGAAATATACTTTTGTTTCCTCGCTTCGAAAATCGGGGCTGCATTATATTCGAGAGGACATTGTACTCGAGTAAATACGGTACTCTTAGGTGCATACCTGCCCCCCACTGCTTTTTGATTTAAAAAAATCCCCTTCGCCCCCTCTCTTATTAGGACCCCCTACTAATTAATTTTCAAGAGACAATCTCTACTCTCTCCTCCTTACTAGTTTGGATAGGGACAACAACACATTTGTCAAAATTTTCCCATCGATCAAAAAAAAAAAAAAATGGTTGGGGGGAGTGAATTTGATAAAACTACTCGTGGTTATGAACTGAATTCAACAATTTTTAGAAATTTGTACCATCAAAAGTTTTTTGAGTTCAATATGAAAGAATTTTTTTCATCCTTGTCAATACTGTACGTTTTCACTTCCCATGCGTCTGCCCCATCCTGACCAGTCTTTCTAACTAAGTCTTTCTCAAACGTCTTTGTTTTGTTCAGATCCAACTAAGTTTTGTTGGTGATCGTAGTTTCTTACACACCCGGTTTAACGACACCCTCCCCTACCGCTTTTAGAATTGTGACTGATTTTCCAAACTTCCTGTTTATTCTGACACTTCCGACAATTAAGCACATAAGATTACCTACAAATTTCATCTTTCGAATCAATCTTATTGCAATCTCTGAATGTCTTCGCTCAGATCACTATTAATCGTTTTTTTTTCCATTCTAGCAATTATCAGTGTTTATTCATTCATCTTCAGTAATCGTTTCGTGGGTGGTATAGATGTTGATGGAGCTGTTCGTCATTTCGCCAAAATCTCCGTTTGAAATCTCAGAAGAACATATTTTTCTCATAACTTGGCTCGCCGCCCCTCTCAAGAAGATGAAAAAAAAAACAAAACAAAAAAACAATGCAATTGATAGCCGCTTTTGTTCTTGCGTAGTAATTCGATTCCAGCGGTTAGTGAAGGTGTCTGGGTGAGGCAGATGTTGTTGGGTAGGAATACTCTAGTGGGGATCGGGGAAAGACTGATCTGACGTATGTTTTTTTTTGGGGGGGGAAGCAGGGGGAGGGGGGATGCAGGAGGAGGGGGATGCAGGCGGAGGGGGAGATAATGACATTGTTTTTGGGTTGAGCAACCTATTGTTACGAGAGAAAGCCATCTTAGATAGTTTGTTTTACTCTAGAATGTCACTGTGATGTCTCGATTCAGCACGCAATAATGAGTGTTTGGGAAGGAGGCACTGGGGAGTATAACATTCTCTTTGAACGTTGGTATTTAGATGACTCTGCACAAGACCGGCTCTGAGGCAATCGGACCAAGTGCTCCTGATCGGGCCCCCTGCAACCCCAGGGTACCCCGTACTAGGGTTATCTACACAAATACTCAAAACACATTGCAACTTACACCTA
Source organism: Thysanoteuthis rhombus (assembly GCA_963457665.1). Lineage (NCBI taxonomy): Eukaryota > Metazoa > Mollusca > Cephalopoda > Oegopsida > Thysanoteuthidae > Thysanoteuthis > Thysanoteuthis major. The sequence goes on from OY735229.1 coordinate 5,291,538, forward strand.
ATTCGAGGTTTTACAGAAAACGGCTACAATATCAATTTTCTTCCGAAAATGTAAAAAAAAAAAAAGCTGTAGTTTGTTTAAACTGTTTATACCTCAATTTTCTTCACAAATAAATAACGTTGTTAATTAATGATAGACCGGTGTAAACATTTAATTCTCAGTAATTTTCAGGAGCACGTTCCGATTGTTTTCCATTCTAACAACGATATATAAATAAAGTTTATTTATCTAAATCAGATTTTACAGCCCTTGTCCTTGAAGCTTGGGTCCTACAAAAATGTTTCCAATTTGGCCCACAGCCCCTAAAGCCAGCCTTGGTGTGCATCAGGTTTTTTACAAGTTGTCAAAGTGATAATCTTTGCTATCGGGGTATAAAAAAACATTGGTAACCATTATTATTAATTTTTGATTAGTATATTTTTTTCAATCTCATTTTTAGTTGCATTTCATCGTAACTTACTTGACACCGTCAATCTACGACAGTGAGTAAACAGCGCGGATCGAAATAAAAAAATAGGTCTGGTTAATCAATCAATAGAAACATGACCGATGTCTCTTGGCAGCATGTCGTATTGTAGGTGATCAACAAAAAATTGTAAAAAAAAAATCAATAAATAAGTTACTTCTCTTGTCTTTTATTGGATCACTAAAAAGTCCGAATTTGAAAACAGCAGCAACAACTAGGTACCAATTTAGTATACATTTACATGGTACATTCATATCTATCTATCTATCTATCTATCTATCTATCTATCTATCTATCTAATCACTGTAACCCCACGTGGGCTATTGATTCTTCTCTCTTTGCTCCTCTGTGTATGTGTATGTGCGGGTGTGTGTGGGTGTGTGTATCCAGCCGGCAGGGTTACCAATTTAGATGTGATCTTTCAATTTTTCGATTCTGGAGGTTACTTCGAATTCGAAAAATGAAGACAAAACAAACTAATATCTCAATTTGTATCACCAGATTATAAAACAAAGAAAAATGCCTTTTTAAAGCTAAACATTGTCAACACCGAACTTACAAATTCGAAAGAAAATGAAGCACAAAAAAGCAAATATCATCTAAATTGGCAACCCTGGTCTCCGGATCACATTTCTGAACGCAGAAGATCCAATTCCATAGAATCCCTGTACGAGGCATTTCTTCCTGGCGATCTTTCTCCCATCTGGAATTGATGCCAGGGGCCAATTAGTAAATGCGAACCCTCAGGGTTAGCGATGAATTCTAAACTTGGTCAGAGCATTATTGGGAAGAAGAAGGTGATATGGCCTGCTCGTGGGGCGGGTGGCTATGCAGCTGCTAGCTAACGAAGATTTGAAGGTGAAAGTTTTCTAAGATGTTCCACACGTGTGTTAAGACTGACAGGTGTAGCATCTCACATCAGGTCTGGGTTGCAAGCTCGAAAACTTTTTTCGCGCTAGATCGACCTCGGTGGAGAGTCATAAACGCCAAAACGTGCTAAAAACATCAAGCCATTTTTTTTGCCATTTTGATTGCTAGAGCTGTCTAAAATTGCTGGGAAATAGCTAAAAATTGGCTAAAATTGCTGAGAATTTTGTACGCTGCCGAAACAAGATACACACGAAATTTAGCACCAAAAGCGCTAAATTGGCTACACTGCATCAGGTAACGGGTAGATCAAGTGGATTCTTGGAGAAGTCGGGAGAGACTGAGGAATGTGTTCAAAGTTTGCTGAACAGGATGTGCAAGTTGCCGAGCGGTTAACAGCATGATAAATATGATCAGCGAGTCGTGTTCAAACTGCGGCTGGGACAGTTTGCGTTCACTTAGCAGTAATACCTTTTGGAAAGGCATGCATTCATCTTCCCCTCTGCCAACGTGTTGTGAACCATCTTAGTGGGTTAAGGCCCATAACATCCCATCATGCGTTATTTGGGGAAGGCCTCCGTCCAATCATGGACCTTGAAATGTTTCTAACAGAGATTGGGGAATTTGATGAAGGAAAGAAAGAAATATTGGACATGGAGGGAAAAAGAAAAACAGAATGAGCGAGCGAATGGAAGAGAGAGAGAGAGAGAGAGAGAGAGACAGACAGACAGACAGACAGACAGACAGACAGAGACAGAGAGAGAGAGAGAGAGAATCAGGGAGGGAAAGTAAGGATCAAGAGAACAAGAGTGGAGAAAGGCGAATGAGGGGAAGAGCAGGAGATGATGAAAGAAGAAAAAGAAGAAGAAGGAGAGAGAGAGAGAGAGAGAGAGAGAGAGAGAGAGAGAGAGAGAGAGAGAGAGAGTCAGGAAGGAAGAGTTAGGATCGAAAGAACAAGGGTGGAGAAAGGTGAGTGAGGCAAAGAGGAGGAGATGATGGAAGAAGACGAAGAAGAGAGAGAGAGAGAGAGAGAGAGAGAGAGAAGATTGGACTGAAAGAAAAAAGAGGATAGGAAGAAAAGGGAGTTGAGAAAAATGGAAAACGGGACCGTGATCGCTAAAAACCCTTAATTAAAAACAAAAAACGAAATCAGGCAAACTCGAAATAAGGGATAAATTTAGCAAAAATCTACATTGTAAATTGAACCTCCATAAAACATACTTTGAGAGAGCTGGGTTAAGCCCCGCCCCCCGAAAAAAAAAACAGCAAAAATATTATTCCAGACATGTCAAGGAGTGAATGTTTAAAATTCCAACCCTCTAGTTACATTGGTGCCTCCCGTACGCGTGATATACACGTTGCCAGCCAGCCTGCTTAAAAAACTGAGAGAAAACTATGCTGTCAGTTTTGACTGACAGCTACTCATTAAATTAAGGAAAAGACGAAAGAAAGAAAGAAAAAGGAAAAGAAAAAGAGCGAAGAAAGTAAGAGAAGAGAATTATATATATATATATATATATATATATATATATATATATATATATATATATATATATGCATTGTATATCGATATGTTGAAAAAGCATGGCTTCCTATTATCTGGTAAGTCGTTCTGTGGTGTACGTGTTTTATGGTGCTTTCTGAAGATCAAATCTGTGATCTGTTTCTATGTTGTGTTGTCCGCCAGATAATAGAACGATAATTGCAACGAACAACTCTCTCTCCCCTCTCTCTCAATATATATATATATATATATATATATATATATATATATATATATATATATATATATATATATATATATATAAGTATCCCTGCCTGCTTTTTGAAAGTACGCTTTACACGACTTTGCTCCTACGTAATAACTACATTACTACAGTATCTGCAATGGCGTGAAGCCCAAAACCAATTACAATCTCTTCATATGAGAAACATTTTTGGGTGTTCTCAGACCCCCAAAACAACTATCTTCTATGTCTACCTAACTCATTGTTGAAGGTCGAGGTTCATCGTCTATTGTGTCTGACGTGGAAAGTTAGAAAACGACAGTGTATTTTACTGCTTAGTGCCTTACACATTTTTCCATCATAAAGTTCTTCGTCGGCACTCAAAACATCCGGCGAACTCACCCTGAAAACTGTGTGCCCTTTCGAAGTTAGTCCTACTGCAATTATCACAGTCGTGCCAATCGTAGCGAAAATATCACACAAGATTATTTGGGGGATCTACGATCGCTCAAAAGTTGTGCGTGTGTGTTTTGATGGCATGCTATCATTGGATCTTTGTCAAGGTTGACGATGGGGTAGCAGATTTATTTTACTAATACTACCCGAGCAGGTTAGGTAGTTATGGAAGAAATGTTGCCAAGCGTTTATTTTGTCTTGCTGTTCATTTCTCACATCTCTCCGAATCAACCCACCATGAAATATAGAACGTTATTTTCTATCCGTGCTTTATTTCTGCAAGGAAGCTATTTCGCGCTTCAAGTTCCTTGAAAGGGGTAGTACCTCGTATATCTATCTATTTATCTATCTATCTATCTATTAGATTTTCCATTAAAAATTCATCAATTTCCTTTCAACTTCTTTTGTTTATTGTCTATTGACTTACACACGCACACACACAAACACAAATGCACACACAAACAACAAAATTTAAAACCTACCCCCCCACATATATATATATATATATATATATATATATATATATATATATATATATATATATATATATATATATAGTATATATATTAATATGATAATATATAGTATATATAATATATACTAAGTGTGCTTAGTGACTTTCTCCCTCTGAATATATGCATACGAATCTATATATCATGGACTATATATATATATATATATATATATATGTGTCTGTATATATATATATATATATATGTATGTATATGTATATATGTGTGTATATATATATATATGTGTGTGTGTGTGTGCGTATGTGTGTGTGTATATATATATACTGACTTAGTAAATCAACATGTACTTAGTCGCAAACACACGCATACATGTTTATAGATATAGATATATATGTGAGCGTGTGTGTGTTACTATTGTGTGTGTGTTACTACTCATGGCCTATATGTACACACATACAAACACACACACACACACACACATACATATATATGTGTGTATGTGTGTATACATATAGGCCATAAGTAAACTGAACCGAGTAGACATCGTCCAATAATACCACCATTCTGTATTCGACTCCGTGAGAGAAAAGAAAAGGGTATTGCTGAAAAATGAGACGGAGTCAAAAGTAATTCAAATGGAGGAGAGAAGACCCATCTATCAATGGACTTTCTGTTCTGTTGCTTTCGCTGGCCGATTCCCGCCTTAAAAGATCTTCTCATAGCCACAAATGAATTACCGCCTTCAAGATTCTCTTCTCGTTGCCGCCGATTGACGGGAACGTTAGACGAGGTGAACGCATTCTGAATGCTTAATATCGTGATCGGTTTTTCATTCTAAGAATCCGTTTTTCCAGGGTTCAGAAAACTATGCTGACTTCGTTGAATAGGTAACATTGCATACAAACATTCTTTTTAAAAAAAAATCTATTTGTCCTTGGTTAGCGAACCATAAAATTGTTGAATTATTAAATCTGTGTTAACAGATCGCCACCTTCAGGCAGTTTTGATTTCAAGAACCATAAAATTTGTATCACAATTTGGCAATATTTCGCCTCACTAACAGAGATTCATAGTTCTCGCTGTTTCATGGGATTCGTGTAGAATATACTAACAGAAAGGAAACACTGAAGTACTTATAAAACAAGCTATTTCTTTCTATGGCCTTACATTTTTTCATTTTTCCCCTTGGCCCTCAAGATTTAAAAACTCGTCTGGGTTGCCCCCCCCCCCAGTGTTATTTCCTTCTGGGGAAGAAGTGAGCTTTTGCGACTGGTACTGTGTGACTGGAATGAAGTTAAAAAGAAGAAAAAAAATAGACCGAAAGCTTTGAAGACGTCTCAAATACACAAGAAACGGATGCCTTTTGAGGACTGGACAAAAAATATTTATCACATTTGTTGATGACACTGATTGATATGAGACGGTATATATTCGTGGTATTGATAAAGCCTAGTTTGGTATAAGACCACCAGTGTTACCATCCAATGATGGTACGGCACAATGCCGTCCAGTGAATGTTGATCTCTCCCTCTCCTTCCCCCTCTCTCTCTATATATATACATATATGATTGTAAATTGTCCTATATTATATTAAAACTCTTATTTGAAATGATCCCAGTTATTACACAGTGGATATATCATTTGGTCTAGACAACGTTAATAGAATAAACATTCGAACGGATAGGGTAGCTGCTTCAATGTAGCATTGTCCCTACCGTTTAGCTAAACAGTCGCCGGTAATTCAAAGCCCGAGTAACTATTCCATCTCCAAATTCTCATTTTTGCTCAATACATCATAACGCAATATTTCAAATTATTCTATCGGATTATTTTCTTAATAACGTATATAGTCTTGAAAGCTTTAAACATTAAAAACATTATTAAAACACTATTGTCTCACTTCAGTCACTTATTCACCAATATCTGTCAATGCAATCTATATAATTCTCTTCATTGTTTTTTCCCCTGTTTCACATATATTTAGTTATTTGGTACAATGTGTGATTGTTTCTTGTTGGGATATATATATATATATATATATATATATATATATATATATATATATATATATATATATATATATATATATAGATAGATAGATAGATAGATAGATAGATATAGATATAGATACAGTATATGTGGTACAAATCAGGCAAGCAGTATAACATAATATAATGATATATCAATAATATAAAGCCACTTCTGATTTGTAACTGATTTATTTCATAGAGTGCTCGATACATACAACTTTGCACTATTGAAGTTAAGTTGTTTTAGAGTAGAGCTGGAAATAAACAGTAGAATCATTGAATCATTCGCCCGGAGAGGGCAGAAACATGAGCTACTTTGTTTTGCAAATCCACATTCTACTATATACATACATACATACATACATACGTACACTCACACACACACAAACACACACATATATACATATATATATATATATATATATATATATATATATATATATATATATATATATGTGTGTGTGTGTGTGTGTGTGTGTGTGTGTGTGTTTGTGTGTTTGCAAATATAATGACAAAGAACAAAACTTCTTTTACCGTTTGGTGCAATTTATTAGAATCAGCGAAGCAGTTATTTGAATTCATGTTTTAGTTCTTGTAGGAAGGAAAGAAAAAACTTCTTTTATTCATTTCTCAGATAGAACCTTTGACCAGGGGGTTGGAGATCCTTTTTTGTGGGGTGGATAGGATTAGAAATTTTCATATGTGTCAAGCGCCAAAATGTATAAAAATGAATCAATCATCATACAAGGCAACGAAAACAGCTTGAAAAATACTTTAATGTTTTTCATTATAGGATTATATCTAAATACTTCAATATTTTCATTATAGGAGTAAATCAAAATATTTTAATGTTTTTCATTATATGAGTATATCTAAATACTTCAATATTTTCATTATAGGAGTAAATCAAAATATTTTAATGTTTTTCATTATATGAGTATATCTAAATACTTCAATATTTTCATTATAGGAGTAAATCAAAATACTTACAGTTCATCAAAATGCTGTTTTTCAATATAGGAGTATATCAACACATCTTATATTTTCAATGTAGGAGTGTATCAGAGTACTTTGATATTTCTCATTACAGGAGTATTCGCCTACATAAACCTCCACGTACTCTCAACCAATGAATACAGCAAAACGCTTAATGTTAACACATTTCTAGTTATAAAACCTTAAATCACTTGTGGCCATTGCAAAAATGAGACTTTTACTCAATTCTTTTGCTTATTTTTCAATACTGAACCTATTGTTCGTTAACCAAAGATAGATCAGGAAAGCAAGTAATGCTTGTATGCAACGTCACATATTCAATTAAGTCGGCGGGCCAGACAAAATGTGGCTGCTGGTCGGATTAGGACCGCAAACCGTTGTTTGCCTTAAACCATTAACTTTTATTTATGTTTAAGCACAGATGTGCTTGTACACAAATGTCAACGAGGTCGAGACTGTCTGTTCACATTTATTAAGTTTGTCAGCCGGATAACAAGCAAGTTTAACTTCCGACCATTTCTTATTTGGAATGCTGATTTTCGAGGCCGTCAGGTCCTCCAATTTGAGCATAGGCTCAACATAATCCTTCTTCTCCATCATTTGAGTTTGTACCAGACTTGGCTAAGTGCAGTAATATCTTCTTAATCAAATCTATCCAGAAGGAACTTTTGACTTTTCTTACATGGACGACGCCTTAACCGATATGCTGTAAATAATTGGAAAGAAGGTGTAGCAATATGATTAATTTTTTTTGCCCAGCCTAACCATGAGGTTGCTGTTGCCGAATTGTTTGAGGGATCATCCATGTAAGACGAGCCCTCGGTGTATGAGATGCGACTGTTGTTAGTACAATGTTTCCACCGATTCATTTGACAACCTTCTTCAGGTGTACAGCGCAAATGGAAAATGGTGGCCAACATATCCGAACCCTTCTCTAAACATCCTTTCTTTACTTACTGATTTCACACCCCTTGGCATGATAAGTACTCAACTGGAGAAGGTATCCGACCATTTCGTATTCTGTGAAATCTTAGAAATGGATTTTCAACTTGTGTTGCCGTTTATGAGTGACACGGAAACACAGCCAGGCGAAAACAATGGAACTTATCTTATTGATATGAATAAAACAACGAATGGCCTTCGTTCCAACTCCTGATCCACAAGTTATTTTGTGCTCTTTATGGGATTGATTCCTTGTTTATTCATTAGTCATGCGTAATATGTATTGTAGGATGTTGGGATTTCTCTTTTGCAGTATGACAGCCATTAAGAATATTGAGACTATTCTGAACTCTTTGAACAGTCTTTAGCCATATTCTTGGAGGCTTGTTGGAAGTAGAGGAGCAATAGATATTTTACAAGTCACTGGCCCTTTTCTTTGAAAAGAAGGAATTGAGTGTTTGGTACGGAGAACGATTCTTCACTCCTTGTTTTTGGGGGAAGGTGCCTGAGACGATATCAGGTACATATTCTATATATGTTTACAAAGCTTATCTTGATACATTAGTGGGGCACTCAATGAGGGTCGACTTCGGTAAATTATCGACCGATTTGCGAGACTCGCTTGTTAACTATCACTCTATGGAAAACATAAAAACCATTTTGATGGTCACCATAATGAAGCACTCTTCGACATGCGCAGGATTTAATTGGGTACCATTAAAGAAATTTATGTCCTTGCTTAAGAAAAAGATAATTAAACCTTTGTCTGAAAGCAGGTGCAACCTGGAATAACTTATTCCCCGAGATCTACTACCCATAAAAAAACTGGTAGAACACCCCGGGTGCAGTCAGTGATGTATTAAGTGTGTTTATTTGCAACACACTCATCCAGATAATGGCTTCCAACATGCCGCCCCCGGTTGTTTTTTTAGGTTGAAAATCTATGAGGAGAAAAGTTAAGGTGACATGGTTGGGTAGGAGCAGTAGTTGGTGTTCGAGCCCAAGTAAAAGCCAGGATTTCGAATGCCGATTTTTAAGGCATGGTGTCCCTCCAAATTGAAACATTGGCCCTTTGCACTCCATCATTTGAATATGTTCTTGATTTGGTCTACAAAAGATCTTTTTTAGTCGAATCTAACGAGAAAGAACTTTCGGCTTTTCTTATCAAGAGTTGTCCAGACAATTATACTAATTCACTTTGTTGCTTTTTGTCGTTATCACAATGTTTTTGGCCGATCCGTTCCACAGCCTTCTTCAGATTGTATGTTTGAAGAAGGTCGTAGAATCGATCGGCCAACACTGTGGCAAAGGGAAAAAGAATGAGTTCCGTAATCCGAATAACTTTTGGGATGAGAATGTCTCTTCTCGAAGTATTAGAACTTATTTGGTATACTTTTTTTCCAACAACAGCTTCTTTTCTAACAAGTTATGTATCCTTGGTTAAAAAACATAAGGGAACTTCTCCCCCAAGACCTACTATTCATATCAACTGATAGAAAACATTCCGAGCGCGTTCAATGACATACATTATGAATTATATGTTTTCAACACATCCCTAGCCAGTTAACGGCCTCCTACATGCTGTTCCAAATCGACAGGAGATAATCCAGCCCCCAACGGAATAACCAAGCATGGTTTATTATTTATAGCAGTCTTTTAAAATGGCCAACATCGGCTATTTTTCAATTTCCAGCCAACTTTAGAGCTAAAATATTCTATAAACTCATTTAAAGCCCACTAATCAAATAATATAACTATATACTCGAACTCCAGAACAAATTATTAATCATAGTTTTACATTTATTTTTCATCAAACCTACTAATTATTTTTTAAATGACCAGATTTTCTCTTCGCTGAACTGGAATTAGAATCAGCCATATCTAACTGAAAATGGCTGATTTGGCTACCTCGGCATTTTTTTCCATGTTTGTATTTCAGCTGTCAAAAGCCAGGAAGTAAAACAAGACGCTAAAAGGTTTTAAGACTTGAAAAAAAAAATGGTTAACTGGTCTTTTTTTCTTTAAACACTAATCTCATTTGCCTCCATTCTAATCGATTTCCTTTCCTTTCACATACTGTCTCGCACACATACCTTCCGCACACGTACAGAAACACACACAAACATGCACACACGCATGCTCGCACGCAATACACATACGCACATACACACACACATGTATGTATATATATATATATACATGTATATATATATATATATATATATATATATATATATATATATATATATATATATATATATATATATATATATATATATATATATATATATATATATATATATATATATATATATGTGTGTGTATGGAATATGTTTGCATACGCGCATATAAGAATAGATACATTATACATCAGGTATATTACGATACAATAGTCTGTTCATCTCTCACCCTCTCACTCTTTTTTCTCTCTCTGTCCTCGCCTGTTCATATCTATCTATCTATCTATTTATGAATGTATCTACTAATATCAATAGATCAACAACTATCGTGTGTTCGTCCCCGGTTTGAATCCCTGCTTTTCAAGGCAGGTAGGCTCTCTCCACTTGAAATAGTCCTACCGCCCCCAAATTAACGATTCCATGTATTCTTGCGATATACAATAGTCGCAGGATTTAAATATCCGTCTCCCCTTTTTTTCTACTCGATTACAATTATGTTATATTTACCTTCTCCCCCCTCAATAACTATCCACCTAATCAGCTCAGTGGCTCCCGTAGTCGCCCGATATACGAAGCAAAGACAGTTGTCTTCATTTATCGAACGATCCATGAAAAGCCAACCATTGTTCTTAGGAATTGTATTCCTTTATGGGACTTTACAGGGTAAATAACTCTACTGATTCCAACATATACATTACTGAGAGGAAAATTGGATTCTTGCCTCTTCCAAGGTCATTAGTGTGAAGTGAATGCAAACTGTTCTAGCTGGAGTTTGAATTCTTCGATTAAATTCTTCTAGCCATTCACCGTTGGCCCACTCGCACTTCCTATCCAACTAATGGTAATAAGTAAAATTGTTTCCATCGTTATATGTGGGCCAGTAGTCAGTGCTCGAGTCCATATGAAATCAAGACTTTTGTAAATCGATTTTCAAGGCAGACTGGCTTTCACCGAGAAGGTTATGCAATATAAAAAAAAAACAAGAAGTACAGTGTACCCGTTTCTTAAGAGACAACTCCTAATGGACATAGGAGACTGGTGACGAAGTCTCTGTTTCTTTTGCACGCGTCAGCTTAATGATCCTTGCAAACCTCAAGTATAGATCAGACCAGAACATTATTCTGATAAGTTTTTTGTCCCCTCCCCCTAAACAGGATGCAGGTCCACTGGAGGGGTACCTTCACCCTAATCACACAGCTTACTGTGTACTCAATTAGCTGCAGAGAATTTTTCCTAATCACGAGTTTTCAACATTTATACTCACTCACTCGGGAATCGAACCCATAGTCCAGGGGCCAACAGATATTTTCACGAACTGGTACCATCCAAGGTTGTCAAAGAATGTTTGTATTTTTGTCTTCTCACAGGTCTCCTGTTGATATTTTGGTGATTATCCTCCCCATCGTGCAGCTTAATGATTGTAATCACTCTATAAACAAACGTACCAAACACCTAGAGAGCGCATACCCCTGCCAACGAGAGCTATTTGCGTGAATCCGCCCCCAAATTTAGTAAATTTTCCCGTGGACTACTGACCAGCCTTCCATAAAATTTCATTAAAATCTATCGAGAACTTTTGGAGATATCGTGTAACTTACTTTGTAATGGGATATTCAGAAAAGTGCTTTCAGTCTATCGGAAAGTGGAAATTATTGGGGGGGGGGTAGAACCTTGGCAGCCAGGTCTAAAAACATCCAGAGCAAGAAAAAAAGGAATCATTAATCTACAAGATAAGCAGGGTTATTATACCAAAATATATACTAGAAACAGGTTGGAAGACAAAAATATATAAAAATATTTTTGATCACCTTGGGTGGTACCAAAATCTGGTCTGGCCTCTGGACTAACAGGACTTTCTGCGTGTGAGGCAGATATTCCAACCATTACATTATCTGAACTGACTTCGGTATTATAACCTCCCTAAATTTTACTCAGTGCTAGACTAAACTTAGTTGGGTTGTAAATGCTTCCGGTCTTTTTTTTTTTCTCTAGCCTGTCCTACCAATCTGACCTACTTGGGTTGAATATAAACTTCTTGGTTTGAAAAAAACAAAAACAAAAACAAACCTTGCCCAAGAAAAAAAAAAACGTCCTCGGTCAACAATGCTTGGTATGTTGAATGTGAACCCTGCCCTTACTCCGTGTTGCGTCCGACCCACGATTCAGGATGATGTCGACTGCAGTTCGTTTATGAATGAAGGATGAAGTTAAAATACCAAACGACTTGTTATTTCGTTTTATTTTATTTCTTTACTCTGAAAATGATCGTGTGCTGTACTCGGAGTCACTAACTGCTGACCTCCAGCTATCGCGAACATGAAACACACACACACACGCACAAGCACGCACGCACACAGAGTATCTCTAGGCTAATATACTTAACATGTCATTTCTTAGTTCTTTTTCCTTTCTTTCTGTCTGTCTCTCTATCTATCTATATTTTTCTTCGGCTATTTTGCTATTTCCTTTTCCTTTCTTGTTTATCCACACTTTTCCTTTCTTTTCCTTCTTTTTCTTTTTTTTTTTTTTTTGGCTTTCTTTCCTTCCTTCCTCCCCTCTTCTTTCTTTCTCTATCTTTACCACAATATTCCTTTTTCTCTCTCCTCCTTTGTTTTTTCTTCCCCGACTTGAAAAACTCCTGAATTAATTACAGGTTGAATACCCCTTATCCAAAACCCCGAAAACCGAAATGATCCCAAATCCAGAACTTAAGAAAAAACAAAAAACAAAAACAAAAACAAAAAACAAAACAAAAAAGAAAAAAGAAAAAATATAATAGAGATGAAATAAAACGAAATAAAACGGTTTATAAAAATTTTCGCACCTTTTTCAATGCTAAAATAACAAAAGAAAAGAACAATCATTTTTTGTACACAATCTTTTTAGTAGAAGATGAACAGACTTTAAAAACCCAAGAAAAATCCCCATACATTACAACCCCCTAACTGCAATATATCTCATTATGTATCGTGTGAATAATTTGACCCCCCCCAACCCCAACAAAACAATGTAACAACATTTAAACATCGTTCTGTTTATCGCAATAATTCCGTCAGTAGGGTTTCGTAGGAAGTTACCCAGGGCTATTTGGGATCGATTATTTTCGGGTTTTCAGATACTCGCAGGAGGTGTTGAAATGTGAACTCCGTGGATAAGGAGACACGTTTGTATCGAATAGCCACAAAAAGTGAAGCATGTCGAAGAAGGACTGGGGGGTCAGTTGCGCCGGGTTTGTGAGGTGGCAGCTGCACTTTGCCCTAAAAGGAGAGGGTCGGGCTCGCCCTAACGCCTTTGTGACATTGTTCGCGGAGACTGAGCAATCTTTGTCCTTGCTCATACGTGCACGTGTGGGCCCCCACGTTAAACTGACCTTGTGTCACATTCCTCCCTCGTGGGGTCAGGATGTATAAATATGTACAAAGCCAGAAAAACATGTCAGTTGTTGTTATGTAGAAATGACTTCCGGTAACAGAATACTCCAGACAACAGCGGAAGTTGACTTAGCTCACCTTTTCTCGATGAATTTTGTTTAGTTAAGCAGCATTTCCATTTGTTTCGTGTCATCCCTACAAGCAAAGGTTCATCTTATCATCTCTGCTATTTATAAGGTCTAGCAAGGTTAACAAAAATTGCCCAGATTAAAAATGGCTTCCCGATGATTGTATTTTGCCTGGTTTAGTTTTCTCCCAGCATTTCTGCTGCGTACGAAGGCTGTCAGGGTGGTATTCAGCCAGCTAGAATATATTGAGAACCGATTGTGCGGTCTTCGCAATCAATCAGAGCTGACCGTACTGCTCATGTGTGAACAGAAATTCTCCAGTGGGGTTACTTAGTCGGTTGTGAGACGTTATTGTGTGATCTTGTGTACTGTGTAACCATCACATTTACGATTACCTAGTCTGTCCATTCTTTACATCTTGTACTGTTTTATTTGGCAAAAAATTGTTTCATCCGGGTCTGTAGTCTAGATTTGGCCTTCTGCGACCTTTGAAGAAGAAAAGCTAGTAATCTTTCTTTGAGTCAATTAGTTTTCATACTGGTAGAATGTTCTTTAGTCAATTTTGGCATTTTTTCCTCCATTTTGACTCTTATGTGGACCTAGAATATCCTATCATGGTATCATTATCAGCTGGTAAACAAATGGGGATAGATGTTACATCTTTTAATGCCATCACACCTCTTCCTTCCTATTTCTGTTGTTTAACATAACTGGATTCGACTGAACAACTGGCCGACCATAAATCATCTTACAGTGATGTGTGGACATATCTGATAAAGAATTAGTTCTCGTTGGGACACGAACACAGATCTGAATTACCTTGGGAAGCCTATTATTCTGAAACAACTGCGCTGCCCATTGAGCTACCGGAACTTCACGTTTGCAGAAGATCAACTCTATCCGAATATGCTTACTTTTCATTGCAACTACAATTAAGACGAAATAAAATACTAGTCAAAAATTAATAACGGTTGATAATGCTTCATCTGATAAAAATAAAAATAGATCAATATCAATACTATTAAAAAAAAAAGCAAGTAAAATTAGAATGAAAAATACTAGTCAGAAATAAAAAATGGTTGACGCTGCTTCATCTAATGAAAATAAGAATAAATCAATATTACTACTATAAATACTATTCAATAAAAAGCAAGTAAAATAAGGATGAAAAAAACTAGTCACAAATAAATCATGGTTGACAGTGCTTCATCTAGTAAAAAAAATAAAAAATAATATTACTATTACTAATACAACTAATGTACGTAAACACTTCATCAAATATGGTACCCAACGATTGGGTAAAATAGAGGGTCAGATTTAATCTTCAGGTTGCCATGCAGCTGTCGTAGCTCAAGCGACAGAACAGCTGCTACAGATAACCTGGCTTCACTGAGACAAAAGGGATATCTGTTTGAACATCACTGAGAGCTTAATCTTTATTTCCAATCGGCGCTGTTTACTAATGGTTGCAGACAGATGGTCTTGAGTAGTTGCAATGAAAAGCAAGTAAAATTAAGATGAAAGAAATAGTAGTCAAAAATCATTATTGCTTGACGATGCTTCATCTGATATAAAACAAAACAGTACACTACAAGTAGTTCGAAGATGAAGCAGTATTTTATTTTGAATTTCTGATATCATGAATTGTCATTATTACACACTGATCTACTCGCTTGCCCGCTTCTTCCGTTGAACGTTGTGACTATAACAACCAAGATGAGGACACTAGTCAGAACAGGTCTAGCTGCTTCAGGGACAAATTCTACTTGCACTTCTATTCTGACTGAAGATGATCACTGTAACTTCTATATTGTATATATGATAATTAAATTCGTAGTTTTATAAGACTTGTCAATTTAGTTTAGTCAGCTGCTAAGGGAATAGCTTTCCATTCACATGGCTCTGGTTTCTAATCACGGTAGGATAATGTTAATTCTATAAAAAGATGTAGTTTAACATGACCCGATAGACAAACATGGAACAGTTAACTCCCTTAAATTTGGTGAAGATTGTTCTCGTTTCTAGGGGATAACAAAGTCAATTCTAAACTTGGAGTTTGACAACAAATCAGTATGATCAATGCGATGGTTTTGATTATGGTTAATCGACAATATGAGATTGAAGTGACAACATCTGAAGACTTGCTGTGACAAATGACTCTTTATATAGAGCTTTGCTCTTGACAGGAGTGAGGAGCAAAACATCGAAATGAAGAGGCATTTGTCTCGGCCAGCTTATTGTCCAAAACAAAGCTCTCCAAGTAGCGAAATGTCGAAATAAAAAGTCTTTTCTCACTGCCAACTTATCACCCTGAACAAAGCTCGCGGAGAAGCGAAACGTCCAAAGAAAGAGTCTTCTGTCGCGGCCGGCCTATTGTCCTGAACAAAACTATCTAAGGGGCGAAACATCGAAATGAAGTCATTTGTCTCAGCAAGCCTTCCGATATTGTCGTTTCACTATCAATAAATCAGTATATAATAAGGAGCGTTTTTTCTAACGATACATTCACCTGATAATGTTTTTAAGCATTTCCACATGTTCGACATACTCTTCATATTGTTTCCCGATTCATTCCGATTATAAAGCGAAGATGATTTTGATAGGGCGTGATAAGCACAGGTGAGGCTTTTATAGTCGAACACACCCTTTGAATTATCTCCACAGGTGTGGCAGCCTCATTAGGATTTTACAGAACCGTTCCGTTCTATTAAGTTTCATTTCACATTTGCTTCTGATGCCCCCAGTACAGCGTTTCATCAAGAGCGTTCATTGAGACTTTGGTCTTTGCTCAGGTGTAATTTGTATCCAAATATCTTTCGGAGTCAGCAAGTACTTCTTTTCCTCTTTTTTTTCTTTCATCATATACTTAACCAGAAAGAGGTGCAGGTGACCTAACGGTTAGTAGCTTAGAAAATGGAATCGGCTAAATGAGTTCAAACTCCGGCTGAGGCAGTTTGCGTTCACTTTGCACTCATGCCCTTGGGAGATGCAATAATTCAACTCTTCTCCCCCATCCCACCCAGCTTTAGGTGAATACCAAGGCAGAGTGGGCTCCTCAGTTTTGGTTGGTACCCAGTCAAGGAGAAACGCAACACCCAATGCAAACCAGTAAATTCTAACCGTGAGTAATGAACGCGTTCCTGAAAATTCAGTGAACGGGGTTTTGGTGAACCTTTTACGGGTTTAGCAAGCTGGAAGGGAATTATAATGAATTGCTCAGGTAAAATAAATAAGAGAATAAAAAATGGACGTACGAAATAACACAATCACCTTTTTCACCTCTCCACGGCACCTCGAGTGCAAGTGGAATATTTAAATAAAAAGAAGCTTAATCAAAACACGACCTTTTTTTGGTCATTGAGGTTTCCCATACCAGAGATCAATTCAAGGTTGGATGAAAATAAACCCGTTTTCCCATTTCACCTGAAAGTTTTTTCAACTATTGATATATGGCCTTACGTGGATCCCCATTATGGAAGGCCTTAATGATCCAAAAACTGTCACGTTCTTGTTGAGGAGACGAAAAAAAGTATTAAGTTACTTTTGGAGGCCGCCAGATGAAAGATTCTCATGAAGAAGATTGAAGAACTTATCAACCGAAATGTTGTCTTAAAAAGCAACAAAAATGAAGATACTCTATTCGATGGCATATAAGACCGGCGGACCCTTATTTCAGCAGGGATATCAAAGAAAAAAACCTAACCCCTGAATTCCTCTCATCGATCACCCAGCTTGAAGAAAAACCTTCTCCCCAATGTCTAGCCACGATGAGACAAATCAACAAAGGTTACGTTTACTCTTCGAGCCATTATTTTTGGGGAAAAATGCATGTTAGATACCGTCAAATACAATACTAGTACGAAAAATACTGAATCTCAAGACCTCGGACAACATCGATGTAGACACCCTATTATATAATATCTTGGAATGCAAGTCGTAGCTCTTCTGATAAATAAGTTTGCCTTTATCATTCGTAAATAAGGCTGCTCCCAGTTCTGGCTTTAAAAGTGCACACAGACGCTCCTTGTTAATAAATAAGACGTAATATTAGATGACTGACACGAATCATTGGTTATCTAATCCGGATGCAAAACTTGGTTGGTTGGTTTGGTCCAATAATCTAGGGCAAGGGTCCTCTAACCTTTTCTACCAGCGTATTTGCTTATCCTGCCCGGCGGTGTTAGCATACTTCTTAAGGAGTATAGAGTGTAAAATTTATGGCTCTTAAAAAAAAATGAATAACTCAGTTCTGGGCATAGTTTCAAAGAAACACACCTGCATACCATTGTCATTTGACAGTCTTGCACGAACATTATTTTTATTTATACAACTCAGACTGTCCCTACTTTTATCCTAACCTTGGCAAAGTGCATAGTCACATAGTTTCAGTCCTTTGTATCTTGTCGTTGGGGTGTCCATCACGGGTGCGTCTTGGGCGAAGGATTGGCCTGACGGTACCAATCCCTTTTGAGGCTGCCTTAATACTACTCTTCGTGTCGAGTGGTTACCAGAGTGAATGAGTACTATTTTAAGAGTCTTTGGTTTGATTCGGCCATGGATTGGAGCCACTGCCGACCGAACGGAAGGTGAGCACTCTACCACTGAGTCATCTTGATCAGAACACTTTAATGCATTTGTACACTGATAAATCTCATCAGTCTCTGTGTGTGTATGTGTGCGTGTGCACACGTGCGAAAGAAAGAAAGACAAAGAGAGAGGCAAAGAGAAACAGACGGAGGGGAACAGAGAGAGACAGAGAGAGAGAGAGAGAGAGAGAGAGAGAGAGAAAGAGACAGAGAAGAGGAGAGAGAGGAGGAGAAAGATAGGTGAGACAGTGTTTGTGTGAGAGCGTGCGTGTATATATATGTATGAGTGCGTGTATATTCGTGTGTGTTTAATGGATGTGTACGTAAGATTGTGTTTTGTGTGTAAGTATGTACCTGTGTATGTGTGTATGTGTGTGTATGAGTATGTCAGAGTGTGTGTACGTATGAGTCTCGCCTTTTGTCGATTTCTTTTCCAACTTTTCGACTTCCTGCCACGATTTCTTTTCTTCTGCGACAAAAAAAAAAAAAAAAAAGGCGGAGAAAGACCGCACCTTGCATTCCCTGTTCGTAGAGACTCGAAGCTATAAATCGCAGAGGCACTTTATAGTCGTCTTGGAAAGGATGGACCCAGCCCAGCGGTATTACACATAAAAGAGAGAGAGAGAGAGAGAGAGAGAGAGAGAGAGAGAGAGAGAGAGAGAGAGAGAGAGAGAGAGAGAGAGAGAAAGAGAGAGAGAGGGGGGAAGAAGGGATAAGGCGACAGAGAGGAAGAGAGAAAAAAAGAAGTCAAAGGAAATTAAGAGAGAGAGAGAGAGAAAGGATAGGGGGCAAAGAGAAAGAGAGAGATAAAAAGAAGTCAAAGGAAGACATTAAGTGGGAGAGAGTGGGGGAGAGGGAAAGAGAGAGGGAGAGAGAAGGGATAGGGGCAGAGAGAAAGAGAGAAAAAAGAAGTCAAAGGAAGACATTAAGCGAGAGAGAGAGAGAGAGGGAGAGAGAATGGATAAGGGCAGAGAGAAAGATAAAGAGAGAGATAAAAAGAAGTTAAAGGAAGACATTAAGTGAGAGAGAGAGAGAGTGGGGGAAGGGATAGGGGAACAGAAAAAGAGAGAGTAAAAGAAGTAAAAGGAAGACATTAAGTGAAAGAGAGAGTGAGAGAGAGAGAAGGAATGGGGGGACAGAGAGAGAGAGAGAGAAGTCAAAGGAAGACATTGAGAGAGAGAGAGAGAGAGAGAGGGGTGTGTGGAAAGATACATAAGAGAAGGATCTCACGTATAAGTTGCCTTTTGGATTGGAAGCCAAGATATAATTAATTTAATCTGTTCTCACATCGATAGTCGCTTTGTGTCGACGCATTACCCTAGATGATGAAGGCTTGCCGTGGCTCAGTGTTGCTACTTACGGAGGCCCAGGATTTGAAAAAAAAAATTGTACTACCCAGTCTCGGGGGATCAGTGGGACAACACTTCGCCATTGCACTAAAAGCAGACGCTTTCGCAACACCAGGGACTGGGCGATTTTTCAACCACCCGTATGCGGGACCTCCCATTAAACCCGACATTGTGTCACATCCTACACTCGTGGGGAAGCTGGGTAAATTCGATCATCTATACATGTCATGCTTCGTGTACAGGTCGGCACTATTTCGTCAGGAGA
>OY735229.1:5316373-5351373 GCA_963457665.1 Thysanoteuthis rhombus
CTTTCTAGACTCTCTCCCTCCCCCTCTCTCTCTCTCTTTTTAAGTTAGGTAACTTGTTCATTATAAGCGTATGCAATGCTCTTCCAACTAAGGAATTGAGCACTCTGGTGGATGGGGAATTATGCCTGAGTGGATATATCGCTTAAATTCAACCTTACTGACCGTCCAGTTCTGCGTAGGGTAGAGATAAGATGTCAGCCTCTAGGTCCGAAGCGAACATTTCGATCCTACCTCGTGGTACTGGATGGGATAATGGATAGTCTACAGCCACACTGAAGAGTTGTAATACGACGAAACAAGTCTGGATATGACATTATTATATGTATGTATATATATATATATATATATATATATATATATATATATATATATATATATATGAATAAATAAATAAATAATTTTTCCATCAAAGGGATTGTAGAACTTTATAGCCAACTATACAACTATATAACCGACTGCAGATTGTTCACGCCCAAAGGCAAGCCCTACTGTCGGAATACTACTGCAAAAGGGCGTCAGACTCTTACAACAAGTGCCCCTCTGCCAGGGGAAAGACAAACCTATGACATTGCTCCTATCCGTGTTACTTCAGTGGACTATGAGATGCTAACCCTTGGTTTAAAGGGTGGAGTTGGCCCCGGGCAAGCTGGCCTCACCTCACATATGCCCAGCCGTCTATGGTCCTACCGCTGTGTCAATCTCTCCCAACCATCTTCGTCCGCAAAGCCAAGCCATTCATACGTAATGATGGCTCCGTCTTGTACTCAGTTCGATGAAGAGTAGCGTCGACTGCGACCGAATAGGCCAATTCCCAAGTGGTGGTCCTCGGCACAGTCACTGCACACAGACACTGATGACTAGCGGAAAAGAGGCAATCGATGCTTCCCGGCTCGCTCTTCTGTCCATCCACCGTTGACTTCGCTAATTCTCTGCAGTGCTAATCCCCATATTGTACTGGCTGTCGCCAGGAATAGCGACCTGTTACTGTCTCTTCCGAGGCGCACAGACACACACATACACACACGTATATATATATATCTATCTGTTTATCTATCTGGAAATATACATTACGTATATCTATGTACCAGCCCTGTTATTTCTATGTAACCAAAATTTGATCAATAATAACCTATTCAGGTTTTTAAAAAAAGAAAAAGAATGCTCTTTTTGGTGACTTGATACGGAATGAATGTTGAAAATTGGTGCAGCCTATACGCATGATACATACATAGCCAGCCAGCTAGACCAACTTGAACACTGAGACGAACTTATGTTAATAGTTATGGTGACAGTTTTGGTTAACAGTTAATTATAAACCAGCCAAACAGCACCAGGGTCTAACTCCACTCCTATTTCTATTTCAACTGAAGACGATGATTTCGACAACCTTTTTTGGATGCATAACGAATAAAGATCATGAAATTTTTGTTTTTTTTAAATCATAAATGAATTTATTTATAAGAATGAAATAAGACATTGCATATCTATTACTTAGATGATCGTGATTTCTACTCAAGGGAATGTCAATTTTTACTACCCCAAATTTGGTGAGGATTGTTCTTATTTTTGCTATGGTAGAAAAAAACAAAACAAAGTCAACTTCAGACTTGGATGGGCGTTTGACAAAAATGGATGAATAAATTTGATATTATAATACAGGTTCAACGTGTTTTAGGAACAGTTTTCTGCTTTTTTCCCTAAATATAATTCTTTTTTCTGCAACATAGACACACATTCGTACCTCGAGCTTCGCAGATTACACAAGTGTATAAAGATAGATATTACAGCCTGCTCTGTGGCTGAGATAGTTGGGTGTTCAGAGGTCAGAGGTTAAAAGATAGGATTTTGGATGTTGATTTTCGAGGAAAGCAGGCCCATTCCGCTTTGATGATTGGCGTCACACAGGCTTTCAAATTCTGTTTTCCTCCTACCTATATGGAAAATACCCTACTGAAACACTGTAGCCCCACAAATTGCCTGCACGACTAACCAGCCAAGTAAGCTACAGATTCTTCTTTCTTTGAGTATCCGTGCGTCTGTGGATGACTCAGAGCACCCCTGTCACATATCTGGGGCTACAACCTTGAAAATTTGCTTGAGTACACAGCTAGTTCATTTTTGGTCTCTATGTTCATTTCAGACCAACAATGCCCAAGTCTTGTGCTGATATTTTTTGGATAATTTCATATAGGAGATGTATTCTTTTTAAATAATTTTAGATAAACGATCTCTCTTTTAAGATCATTTTTTTTAGATAATTAGTTCTAGAAACACGCATTGGCAACGTTGATGCGAGGTACGGGAATATATTGATATATTTTCGACATGAACGTAACTAGCAACCAGACAAAATCTGACATTTTCAGAGAAAAGATTGTCTGATATGAGCTTTACTTTGATGTGAAGATTATGCCAAAATCTTTGAATATCAAAGTCTCTCTATAAAAGGAGTCAATAAAAACATTGCTTTCATTACTTGCCATTTGTATTTCTCACAGTGCGCAACATATATATATATATATATATATATATATATATATATATATATATATATATATATATATATATATATATATATATGTGTGTGTGCGTAAGTGTATATATTAGAAGCCATCAACCAAAATTGTCACCAAAACAGTTAACATGGGTTTCTTCAGTTTTTAAGCTGTCTAGCTATGTACGTATACATTGCACGTACAGGCCACTACAATGGAGCAAGAGGACTGAAAATTTCAACATTTACTCCTTATCATATCTCGAAAAAAAAAACTGTATTTTTTAAAAATCCCTCAACACGAATTAGATTTATAGGGGGGTTTAATTCGTAATGTAAGTTTATGCTAAATTGGTTCCTTTGTGTATTCACTCTTGTTTTTTTTTGAAAATTCGGATTTTTCTTAATGATCATTGCCCAATGGAAGACGAGAGAAGTAACTTATTTATTGATCTCCGCTTTTCCAATTATTTAATTGATCGACCCCAACATGGTATGCTGCCAAAGGACGTGACGTGACGGTTTCTATTGAGTGACTAACCAGACCTGTTATTCATTTTGATCATTAAATCAATTAAGGTGATTAATAGTCTAAATTATCTCAAAAGAAAAACACCTAAAATACTAATTAATTAAAATTCGCTCGGATATTATACAGAATATAGATTTGAAAAGAAATCGCCTAAACGTACCAAATCATACGAGCGTAGTAGCAAATGTATCAACAAGAATTAATAGTACCAATTTGGTACGAACGTACCTTAAGTGATATGCCCGTTCAAGACTAACCTATCAATGTGTTGTGCGCCAGAATTTTGAAGAGAGCATAGAAAAGCCGAACACGCTTTAATTTTTTTAATGCTTCTAAAAAACCCCTTTTATTAAATGAAAAAAAAATTGTATATCAATGAACCAAAATCCTGTTGGGATACATTAGTCCCATTTATCTGTGGATGGATGAAAACATGGAGTTAGCATATCGCCACCTAGCCCCACACGTCTTCCCTGTTCAGTCATGTAATGCGAACGAAATTCTGCATGGATTTCATAATATGATGACATCATTGTCTACTGTTGTAAAAGCAGGAAAGATCTTATTTACTTTATATTTCGTAACGCATATAAGCCCCTTCAAAGTTCTAGAAAGAAATCTCCGAGACGTATACACGTGAGCAGTGATTGAAAGCTCGATATATATATATATATATATATATATATATATATATATATATATATATATATATATATATATATATATACCCAGGAGTCTCTAAAGGGTTAAGACGAGTACAGCGCGAAACCTAGACTTTGATATATTTGGCTATTCAAGAAGGGAGGTTGGGGCATAGATGAAGGTTCCTGACATGAAAAGATATCCTCTACCGTACATGCTGGTTGACCGCTCATGAGAAGTAAATTAACATTGCGAGTCGTTTCATCTCAGAGGTTCTCAACCAGAGGGGAATTCCTCCCCTGAGCAGCAGGGGGTGGGGGATCAGAGTTCCAAGGAGGGAGTTGATATCAGAGATTGGCAGATTCAAACTGTTGGAATATTGATCTTTCTATTAGCTGCAATACAGGGATGCAACTTTCGAAACAGATGATCTTGGAAAGAGGGAATGACACTGAAATTAAGTGAAAGGGGTGCCTGGGAAAGAAAAGCTTGAGAACCATTTCTCTGACGAATTGAAAGTAGTTGTATACGCAAGTTCGGGCTGTTTTAAACTTGGATTACAGTACCAAGCAACTTCTTGATATAAGTAAACAAAACCTCAAAATGTCTTATATATAATGCGACCCCCTGTTTAATTTTAGCTTTTGATTCTGATACAAGATTTATCAAATTGTACCAATGGTGTAGCCGAAGTTTTCAGTGCCCGGGGCAGTTGTGCTATATCCTATCGGAGGGAATGATGATTAATCAACATGCATTGTAGGCCAGATGAAATTTCGCGCCCGTGGGTAACTGCTTCCTCTCACTCATCTTGCAAGGTCTCTGCATTGTACCAGAGCAAATTCTCTATAAGTACATAGTATATTCCTGTAGGAGTATAGGACTGCAATCACTCTGATGCAGTTTCAGAGGTAAGTTTAATGAGTGGAATGGCTAGCTTGGAACCAGCTGCAACCTCTAGGCTTTTTTTCTGTCAGAATAACCTTCTCTTTTAGTGGGACTGTCTTTCTCGGCTAAAGGGGCTCAAATGCCCTATCATTTATTCATAGCTTGGTGGAGAAGTGGTTTTATGCCTTGGACAGAGATTGTTGTGCGAAGTGAATGTAAACAGCCTCCGTCGAAATTCGAACTGGGTTTGCCGATTCCGTTTTAAGAGTGGGTAAACATTATGTTACTCCACACCGCCTGTATGTGTACGAAGATATATCCTATTGCTCATTTATAACTGTACTTTTACTGACAAGGCTATTGCTTTACAATACATTTAAAAAAAAATTCATCTGACGAGTAACTTTTTCTTGTAAAGGTGCTGATATAACTGGCTAGCTCTGTTTTTTTAAATGAAAACAGAAAGAAACGAGGTAAAATATAAGCAGTGTTAATTAGCTTAAAAACGAAAAGAAAAATGAAAAACGTCGGTGAGGCCCTGTGAAACGAGATAAGAACTGACGTAAGGGGTGATCAGCCGAAAATATAGTTTCTAAAAATGTAATGAGCACCTGTGTTGGTGGCGGCCGAAAAAAACAAAACAAAAAAAAACGGGCCACGAGTGAAATGTTGTTGGTGGGTAGTCCGTCAGCAACTGACTTCACCCGGGTAACTGGACCCGGGCGCCATTGCTCTATGTTTGCCAAGGTCACAGGAAAGCTTTGGGATGGGGAAGAAGGAGAAAATGGCGGGAAAGAGTAGTTGGGGAGCAAGAGATGAAAGGGAAGGAGAGAGAAAGACAGAGAGAATAAAGGAAGAAAAGTTAAGAAGAGAAAAGGATGGAAGGAAAGTGAAGGGAAAGAGACAGGAGAGTTTGTGAGGAGAGAGAGAGAGAGAAAGAGGATCAAAGAGGAGAGAATGTGGTAAGATATGGAAAGGGAATCAAGAAGATAAAAGTTGAGAGAAAGAATGAGAGAGAGAGAGAGAGAGAGAGAGTGACAGGGGAGAATAAAAAATCAAAGAAATAGAAAAAAAAAAATTCCAGATAGTTGTAAAAGAGGAAAACACAGAGAGAAAGAGAGAGAGAGAGAGAGAGAGAGAGAGAGAGAGAGAGAGAGAGAGAGAGAGAGAGAGAGAGAGCGGGGTAGATAAATTCTTTGGTGTGGAGATGCCAATCTAGCCCAGACACTGCAATTTACAAATAAAGCCCTAGTCCCAACCAAAGGCGAACTGTATATCCCACTTCATCACAGAATGCCAACATTGACCAAAACAACCAATTTCAAAACAGATGGAATACATTATCTCAATCCTGCCACTCGAAGAATTCACATTCTGTCATTACTGCCATAGTTTTTTTTTCCTTCAGAATATTATGTTTCTATTTTCCACTGTGTTGATAACAAAACATGCTTAAAATTTAATCTAGTCGAACATTCGGAAAAAAAAAGATATAAAAAATTTTATGCTCACAATCCATTAAATCCTAGAACCTTACAGAAACTTGTTTGATCCAAATATATATATATATATATATATATATATATATATATATATATATATATATATATATATATTGTGTAGGTTTTAGAAGAGGTGTTCTATTCACAATATAACTATAATGATAGAGCGGGTATACACTTACCGCCAATCTTACGAATGTAGAACCCCCATTGTAAAACCTTTAGAATACTTTTCTAAAACCCAACATATTTCCGTGAGGTTCTAGGATTTGGTGGATTGAAAACACTGAAATATAGGGATGTATCAAAAGTATTTTCGTTTCAAAATCTACTCTTTATATAACAAGTACAAAGGAAAATAAACTTATGGACGATCTTAGCTCTTCTGAAAGTTTTCCAATGTTGTTGATCGGATTCTCCTCTACCTTCTGTTTTTAACCACTATAATCGACAACCGTTGGTGGTCCACTTCTGGGCTTTATTTCAAGGGACAACTCACAGCCCTTAAAATGCTAAGACCAGTGTTGAGCAGCGTGGTCAGATATTTTTTCATTGTTTCATTTCCTTTCACTTTCTGGATTCTTCGAGTAGCTTCAATTGTTTTGAGACCCAAATTGACAGAATCTCAATACTTGCACCTGCCATTATAAAATCCGAAACAAATGGTGTAGTTGAACAGTATTGAGAATTGGATACATATAATATTAATATCATAGATAATATCGTTGAGTCATACATAATCTTTCGTTGTGTATTATGGAATCAAGTATTTGGAGTAAAGTTCGGTAAAAAAAAAAATACTTTTGTTGCTCTGTAATATTTTTACCTGTAGGCTTTTTAAGTCGGGCATTTCTTGTGCGTACTAGGAGCACCCCCTATTTTCGTTCATGTTCAAGCTAAAAGATGAGAAGTTATTGTGTGAATCCGGCAACCATAATTTTCAAAGCGATCACGTTCAGTTGACTTTGGGTACATTTCGATAACCTGAATGTACTCTGCGCATGTCAGCAATCATTGATCAAGTGTCTCTGAACGATGTTCAATACAAACGTTCAGAAGACGGAAGTGGTTCAAATCGAATGAACATAATAAGATCAGCTTTTGTGAATTCGATCCTTTGATGCCAATTTGCTTGGAACACGTTTTTCAAGTTTACGAACCAGAGAGTCATAACTGCTCTCATGTAGATATAAGCGCGCTGTCAGAATGACTTCTGAGTTTTGAGACGAGCCGACTCTTTTTGTAGGGAAGGTGGGCTCAGCAGAAATGTTACTCTATCCATTGGACCTTGACAATTGATCGAGGCTCTAACGATCCATTCCCTCCGTTTTTTTTTACATTTGTGATCTCTCTCTCTCTATCTCTCTCTCGCTATATATATATATATATATATATATATATATATATATATATATGTGTGTGTGTGTGTGTGTATATATATATATATATGTGTGTGTGTATATATCTATCTATCTATCTATATATATATATATATATATATATATATATATATATATAGAGAGAGAGAGAGAGAGAGAGAGAGAATGAGAGTGAATGAGTTTGTGTTCTCCAGTTCCAGCTGTATATAGCCCCATGTTTCATTCCGATATCTTATTACACACGTCTAAATGCTCAATGTCGTTTTCAGGTGTGTAACTCATATTCAACACACACACAGACACACACACACATATACATCCGCACGGGAAGGCCTATATTTTTATTTAGTAACATTTGTCAAGGGAGATCACTATTCGATGTTAAATACTGAGTACCCCTTTTTTTTATAAATTGGTAAAAAAAATTGTGTTTATTCTGATTGAAAATGAACAAGAAAATATAGTAAAGTGCGATCGGAAGATTATTTAAACATTTCCATCATTTTTGACGACATGTCCACTGGTATGATAAAGTACTTATAATATTTGATTGCAACCTTATATACAAATAGTTAAATCTACCCATACTCAATAAGGGACTTAGTCATGCGCATTAAAACATGAAAATAAGACAAGTCTGGTTAGTCACTCAATAGAAACTGTCACATGACTAACATCTTTTGGCAGCATACCTTGTGGGGGGATTCAATTGAAAAATTGGAAAAAAGAGTGATCAATGAATAAGTTACTGCTTTCGCTCTCCCCTTGTCTTTAAAAAGACACATTCCCAAGGAACGTACCCCCACCAAAAAAAAAGAAACCCAGTGTGAATGTCGGACACAAACTAAGGGACCAATTTAGCGTAAATGTAAATTGCAAATTAAAAACTGAAGAAACCTATGTTGACAGTTTTGGTTGACAGTTTCTGATACAGACGTACCTAAAGAGCTGGAAAGTGGGGAGAGAAGGAGAGAGAGAGAGAGAGAGAGAGAGAGAGAATGTTTCTTGTGTTTCATTGAAGCATTTCACGATCTTGTTGAACAAAGAAGTCATTGAGGAAAAAAAAAAGTTGAGATTTGATACGAGGCGACAAAACCAAGCAGAGCGAACGCAAATCCTTGAATTAAAGGCCGAACACGTATTTCTGGTCTCGTGGATTTCGGTTAATAACTGATTTGATCATTTCGTTTTTACATTCAACCATTTTTTTTTTTGTCAACGCACACACTTTCACGGTAGTACAGGGTGTTCCAGAAATAACGCCCAATTTTAAGACAATTTTATTGATGCAATAAACACTAACAAATGCAATGGATACATAAAAGGTTTAATATGACTGTCGTCTGTTTCAATGCAGTTATCCAGTCGACAGGCTACCGATCTGCAGAAATTATGACTTAGTTCAACGTCGATGGTGGCAATTTTTTTCTCCAGTTCTGGTTTTCAATTCTGGTATAGTGGCTTCCTTTGTATCGTATACCATGATCTCCAACCCCCCCCACCATGTTCTGTGCAACTCCACACAGGAAAGAATAGGAATCAAGTCAGGTGACCTCGCTGACCATTCGATAGTAACACTGCATCCCTTCCAAATTACCAATGGGGTAAATCGAGTGTTACATTTGGGACAACCTGTATATGCGTATATACTAATGCATACAAGGTTTGTTCGGAAAAGAACCAACCATTTTGAATAACTGATAGCGAGGCTTTAATGTGATTAGAAATCAAATCAGAGGAAACCTTATTGTACATGCTCTAACAGGCACTCTCCCGTGGAGTTATTCAGTCGGTACTGAGACACCATTGAGTGAATTTATGAACTTTCTCTCTGGAGGATTCCATTCTTAACAAAATTCGTCACGATATTATGTGCACAATCTCTCTCTTTTTTTTACAAACGAAAACTACATATGAGTATAAATTGCATTATATTACATAGAAACCGATTTGAAATGATATCCCATCATTACACGGTTAATGGGCCACTCGTCCTAGACAACGTAAATACAATAAACAATTAAAGAAAATGCTGGAATCCAACCTGCAATCGATAGGGTATTCGCTTTAACATAGCGACGCTCTTACCATTGAGCTAAACAGCCTGCCGGTTATGCAAAAGCCAAAATAACTGTTTTCACACCAAATTGTCATCTCGTTTACTTCTTGCAACGCGACAGTTATGTAATAATAAATGGATATATATGATCCTATAGAATGATTATAAATTTTGTTATATTACTGAGAAACTTATTTGAAATGATCTTCCGTCATTACACGCCCTAGACAACGTAAATTAAATGAACAATTATGCTCAAACGACTGTTTTCACACCATCGCTACACTGGAGCGGCCACCCTATCGGTTACAGGTTCGATTCATGCAGCAGCCCCATTTTTAAAAAAAAATTGTTTATTCTATCACGTTGTCTAGGGCGAGTGATACATTAACCGTGCAATGGGAGATCATTTCGAATAGGTTTCTATGTAATATAATGCAATTTATAATCATATATAGTTTATTGGCGCTCACTCTTTTCTTGATTAACACTATCAAAAGAAATGCCAAGAGGAATTAACGCGAGAAAAATATCCACTGACACCTTTGGGATCCGAACATGGATCGTTTTCGTAGTTGCCAAACCATGAATGCCATCGATATCGGTAATTAAGCCCAAAGGATTTAGGAATATTTTTCTAAGGAATTCCTCTGATTCCATCATTGATGGAGTAAATGATATTTAAACTCTGTTTACATACGAGGCCTACCCAAAAGTTCGAGGAAAGAAAATATGCGCTATTTTTTAATTCCTGATGAAGTGAATTGGAGATATGTGCTAAATGCTCGGTAATATACAGGAAACGCTGGATACCTGATAGAAGAACAGGAGGTTCTTTATTGTTAATTTTCTGTTATTTCAAATTTTTGCCAGTGTTATCATCTTCTTTGGGCAAAGCTGCAAAAATATAACATCTTGACTGATCTGGAACCCAACTAGAAAAGATGTATATGATTCACAATCAGAGTCAATAATCTAACAATCACAGCGTCAAAATTTGAAGTTATGTAAAAAAAAAAAAAATACCATCGGAGAAAAAAAAGCTCAGAGTAAATTCTATTTACAACATCTCTGAAAAACCTCTGGATTAGATTAAAAATATCTAGAAAACATTTAGATTCTAGAGAGTGTAGATCTTTTTAATAAACTCGTCGAAATAAGCCCCCCCCCCCCCGGTCAAAAATCAAATAAACTTTTGGAAAGGAATCTAGCCTGGTACTGATACCAATTTTCAATTCTGTAGAAAAAACGGTATGACCAAGAGCATTGGAACATACAAGCAAACACATAAACAAGAATATGCACATATTTAAAAAATAAAAAAGGATTGAACCCTTCACCATCTTTGATGGCTACGGTTGTTCAGTTAGCCGTTTGGGGGGGGGGAATGTTGAAATATTTTGATTCTCGAAGATCAAATTACTGTTAAAATTTGATCCCTAACCAACACCACGACTTGAGCTTCTTGATGAGAAAAAAACAACGCATTTTAATGACTTGCTGAATTTTGATATCGTCTTCTCAATCTCGTTATGGGCGTCAATTTCATTGTTTATGCTCCTGTCATGTATCCAAATGTTTTGTTTTTTTTACTTTCTCATTGGTCATAAGATTTCTGGTACTCGGTAAAGGAAGTTGAGCCTTAAAATATCAATCGAAATTCATCCTCACTGTCGTCCTCGTCATTCTTCAAAGTCCGCTGGTGGACATAGGCCTTCCTCAAGGTCTGCTGTTGTAAGCGAAAGACATTGGGGGAGTGATTGGCCTCAGTACACTGTCTCTCATTTTTTCGGCATTCTCATATACTAGTTTACCCCTTACCCCTAATCAAGCAATTTCAAAATTGTATACTACATGTAAGAAATCGAAATAATATGTTGCGCTGGATTTTCAGATAAAGTTCAGTAAAGATACAATTTGTAAAGTTTAACGCTACATAAAATTCTATATCTTCCAAGTTTCATCACCAGACGTCAATAGTGACTGATGACAAGTTCACATTGCTTTTTCATATTTCATCTCATGGTCTTAAAAGGGCGTTTGAAGTGTCATGTCACAGATTGTTAAAAGTGCTTGAGGATTAGATTTAACACCTGACAGTCCTCACGTACGCATCTTTTTCTTCCTTCCAATTGATCGGATATCGACTGGGTAACATCGATCTGCCCCAGGTGTCGCTATTCGTTTATACCTGTTACCTGTTGGTCATCGAAACACCCAATACTTGACGACGTAATTCTGTCGTCGTCAGGCACCCGAAATTCCTTTTCACGAACAATCGCACGTTCTGAATGAGTGAGCAAACGTAAACTGGGTTGGTGTCAGGTGACCCTTGTTCGTTCACACCCCAGAGGCAGGGGCAAGAATTTTCAGTCAGTTCGGGGAAATTCGTAAATCAATCGAGATACCGGGACACATGAACTGGCTTGTGTGTACGTTTACCAGTAAAACAATCTTACACGGCAAAAATATCGATAAGAAATATTCAAAGAGTTTTCCGGACAATGAAATCATTGTTCTGTCTATTTTAGCTGCTCCCACACCCTTTCAGCCGATCCATGCTTGGGCCCTCTTCGGATGTACTATCTACACACACACATATATATATATATATATATATATATATATATATATATATATATATATAGAGAGAGAGAGAGAGAGAGAGAGAGAGAGAGAGAGAGACTCGTTTTTCCGGTAATTCTAAGTAATAGAAGCAACGCTGTTAACAGCAACGCTTGCAACGTCAGATGCAGATGTTTCTATCTCCTTTCTTTGTTAGACTCAGACTTTCATGCCGTGTGCATGTTGAGCAGCAAAAGCTACTCCGAATTGGATTCCACACTGGTTCAACTGATACACTTGACCAACATGTTGATGTACGTCGCTTCTTGAGTTTTCTCATTCTCCACTTCTCTCCTTAAAATCTTGGATAATCATGATAAAACTATTTGTACACAGCTGTTCGACTGCGCCCCCCTCTCTCTCTCTCTCTCTTTCACACACACACACACACTCAAGCATTCACATTAATATACGTGCTAAGATCGCTTTCTCTGTTGATAATAATTACTTTATCTGAACGAACGTCTGCGGTAGATAACTATCAATACTTACATAACTATTAAGAAAAGCTATAAAACAAAACATGCTAGAACTTATCTGTTGGTAACTAATATCATGACCTATTCATACATTACGATGTTATAATATGTAATAATATATTAGGTTGTATCAAATGAAGTGACATTTTGCAGGCGATGCATTCGTTGTTGCTATCAAGATAGATTGAAGTACTAGTGTATCATGTTTTATCACTTGGTATTGCAAATTTGGATATCCAGCTGTTGTATTAGAATATAGCATATGAAGTGTCGGATTCACGACGATTCGTGATTTGCTGCTATTAAGAGGAGCTATTAAAGGGTTCACCACGATTTTTGTCGTTCGGAAGCATTAGGAACGTTAAAGTTTAACTAACTTCATATACAAAGAAATTTTGATTGTAGTGTAATAGCTGTCATGTCAACGTGCAAAAATTTGTCAAGCATCTATTTTCCACAACAAATATTCATGTTTCACCATAATCTCCGTCTTTGTTAACGCACTTGATCCAGTGGTGGAAATTAATGACGTAGATCAAGCATAATACAGTGAAAATTCCAGTACAAATTTGAGCTAATAACTCTGAGCCAGACTATGTACATTCATCCACCCTCGTAGAAGCCTGGTTCTTGGGAATCCGTTTCCTACGCAACCCTTCACATTGCACTAAAAGGAGTAAAGTCAATGACGCCTGCAGCAAAAGCAAACTGTACTTGTCAATTCCTTTAAACTACTATTATGCAATACAAAAGTGTACTTGGCCCCACATTGAAAAGACCGTTACTTCTCATATCACGTGACATGCAAGGAAATTATTTAGTCTCTATTTCTCGAACGATCCATAGAGACCCCATTATTGTTTTTCTAGCAATTGTGGGTTTTTACCGGACCGGGGTACATACAGAGGTAACGGACTGAAAGAATCTCGCTATTTGCCCATAGCCTTAACTCAGCGTTTCCTGAAGTGCACTAGTTCGAAGTGAACGCCAACTGCTCTGACAACGGTTTGAACTCGGTCCGCTGATTTCATTCCACGTACCGTTAATCGCAAAGCCACTCACAGTTGGTGGGGAAGTAGATGAATTCAATCTCGGCAATGCTCTACGGTTGGCACCGTCGTGTACATTTACATATTACCCAAGAGTGTTATCTTGTGTGTGTGTGTGTGTGTGTGTGTAAGTGTGTAAGAGTAAGTGTGTGTGTGCGCGCACGTTCTGATATTTATTTCATGACAATTACAGAACAGGTCCAAGACAATTCTCTCTCGATGGAAGATATCAGAAACAAAGGACGGTCTGTTCGTCATACGTTCGTGTCCATGGCAACTGATCGGTGCTTCGGGCTCGAGTATGTGGACGACCGGTAGCCATTGCACACGTAATGACACTTCTCAAAAAAACAACAACATTAAATCTGTTGCAATAGGAAATAATTCGGTTTTTTGTTTATCTTTCGTCCTTTTCCGTGTCGATTCCAGGCGACCAATAATATTTTTGTTTGCGATGATCGTTGTGTTATCTTTGTTCTTATTTACTTTCTCCACCCCACATTATTTCGTTCCTCCTCCTCCTTCTTCTTTTTCTTCTTCTTCTTTATTTTACTTACATGGTCTTTTTTTTCAAACCTCTGCCAACGAATTTGGAAGAGATATATGTATCCAGTTGTGTCCGCCCATAATCTCCAGAAGTTCTCGATGAATTTCAACGGAATTTCCTTGACGGGTAAGCTATGGGATAAGGACAGACCAGTTAGATTTTGGCGTGGATCCAGGAGTTGATTTTCCAGGTTGACAGTTATATATATTTATTTCTTTGTCATACGTTCATGTGTGCACTCATTTTGGTCCCCACAATATCCCCGAAATATATCCTGAATTTTTAAAAAAGTTACCTTCCTTGCATCGTAACTATCTATGAACTGAAGACTAAAATGATATTAACTTTTCAATACCTAGCTGACTTCATAGTCAAAATGTTATTTATGCTAATTTAAAGCCCTCTTATCAACTGAAATAACCATACACTAATACTCGAGAACAAATTGTTGACAAAATGTACTCTTACTTTAATGTAAACTTACATAGTTTTGGGTTTTTCTATTTGCTGGTTTTGGGGTGAGCCATCCTACTTTCCTCCTCCTACCCCTTCCTGCTACCACATCTACTATGTTCCGATTACTTCATTTAGAATCTTTTTGAAATCGGAAATCACAGATATGGACGTAAGGATGGTGGATGCAACATTGAATTCATGGTTCTTGTTTACTCTGTGTTGTATATACTGTGTTACTTAATACCCATACTAGGAGATTCGATGAGAATCGAACCAACTAACAATGGCCAGTAGAATTAATTTGCTTTAGCTGAAATTTACTAAACTGTCTCCACTAGTTGATCTCTATGTGAGAGTTATGGAATAATCCAATATGTCTACCCTACGAATATAAAAGCACCAACTCTGATTGATTCATTTTGTGTGTCCTACTTCAAGTTGAATGAAACCATTGTTCAAGATTTCGTTTTTATTCACAACACTGTGAATTATTTTTCTTTCTACTTTTTAATATATTTCCTTTCCTTCCTTCTTCCTTTCTATTCCGTTTTCCTTCGCTTCAGTCCTTTATTCCTTTCCCTCAACGACAAACAATATTCCTCCTATTTATATATACACCGAACCGAAATAAAATCATATAATTTAAATACTTGTTCGAACCTCCCTTTACACGCACGTTTGTAAGAAATTTAAACGATCTGGCCCGGCGTGCTCAACCCTTCACAAACATGAATGTAAGAAATTCAAATGGTCTGGTAAGCCGCAAAATTCCTTTGCACATCGAACAGAATTTAAACAAAAGACTTAAAGTAGAATTTAAAAAACATTGGCTGTTCCAGCGGAAGTGTGTCTCGGTCGACTATTGTTCGTTTGAGACAGAGTTTTATTGAGTCCAGGGATCAAAGTCTTGAGCCGACCGATCAAAGTGATTGGAACACTTCATTCCTTTTCTTGATCTTGATTCATGCAACGACCTCTCCCGTGACTGGGGTAACTAGATGCATAAACTGAATAAGAAGGACAATCTATTCTGAAATCAACTGAAACGGAGGACGTTTCAAAATAAAACAAAATTGATACATAAGCCTATATAACAGAATAAAGCATTCAAATAACCTTATCGCATTAGTTTACCTATGCCCCAAGAAATGACGGCGGTAATCTATTAATTTTGCAATTGCATTGTATTTAAAAAATATCAAAAACATTATGATGCTCTCCATTTCCTTGCTCATGTTCAACTAGAATGAA
Source organism: Thysanoteuthis rhombus (assembly GCA_963457665.1). Lineage (NCBI taxonomy): Eukaryota > Metazoa > Mollusca > Cephalopoda > Oegopsida > Thysanoteuthidae > Thysanoteuthis > Thysanoteuthis major. Next base: position 5,332,277 of record OY735229.1, read on the forward strand.
AAAGGAGTTTTTGCACACTAACAAAAAATAATAAAAAATAAATGAATAAAGGGATTCCTCTATAACTAGCATTTAGACAAATATTGACAGACAAAAATATAGACCTACACGTGGCATGATATGTAAGTAGTGCAAATACCTATCTAAGCACATTCTTTAGAGCTTGCTATTTCTGGGAAAAGTTCTTCGTTCCTTTAAAGATTACAGTAAAAATCCATGCACACCTTAGCCTTAAAATTATATCGTATGAGTCGGGCCTTCACATTTAATCCGTCCATTGGTCAACTAAGGATTCATCAGCAGAAATCCCTATCCGAAGCTGAGGTCTGGCTTTAATAAGAACTACTCAGTGGCGCCTGAAGTACATACCATACCTTAGGTACGCCACTGGGTTTGTAGCATGTTGATCGTTGTCTCAAGGCTGGTACGCCCCAAGCCTCGTTCTGACGAAGAAATCTCAAGGAGACCCATTTTATTGAGAGCCGAGCCGCGTGAATTGGCATTGTGTTTCATCGAAGCGTTTTCACATTCAGATCTCTGAAAATAGACTGCAGAAAAATAGACTGTGTAAAATTCTGTCTCTCTTTTCCCTCGGTCTACTCGAACGGACGCGAATATTTCACATAAAAGAGTAGATATACCCGTGTTAACCTTTTGTGGTCCAGTTTAATGTCGTTTGTTGTTTTGCAGTGAGCAACATTACTTCACAATAACAACTTCAGATTTCGTTTACACGAAAATAACTGCATATTTGTTCCTTCCCACAAAAATCTTTACAGCGTGTGTACTTTTATATTCTTGGCAATGGGGGCGTGTAGAGGCGTATCTAGAGACCTTTAGGGGCTCAGGTTTTTGAAGGGCACCCTCCAACATTTACAGATATTTGTCTGTAGGAATGCAGTACGTGAATTTCTATTCATAAATCTTTTTGGACCCCTCCATCGGGGTCCCTGGGTGTTTTCAAATAGCCCCCCTTTCCTCTCTGCTCGACTTCTGAAAATGTGTGTGTTTTTGTGTGTGCGTGTATGTGTGTGTGTGCACGCATGTGTGTATGTGTATTTGTGCAGTAGCTGCCATCTGTTACTACTGACAATAGAGATAATAGCATTTTCCATATACTTTTTTCATAAAAAAACAAACATAGAGTGTGGATCAGTAATACGCTTACCTTTACAGTTATTTCCCGACCATCCATCGTGATATGTCGGCTAAGCTGTATCACTGAGTACGAGTGATTGATATCCAGGTCTTATTCAAGTCACAGCTGGACCCCGAAAGTGGGCCCCAAAACTGGGAACCGCATTGTAATTATTGGGTATTGGTAAACTGACCCACAGTTGTAGGGCTGTTTTGTGGCAGTGTTTCTAGCTAATTTATTCTTCAACCTTCGAATTGAATTAAATCGTCCTTGCATGACCAGTTCCTGTGATACAGGGTTCGAGTTACAATCGCGTGCGTAGCTTCGTTCCCAGAATCTCAAAAGTTAAAGACAGTATTGTTTGTACCTTTAACCGTAACTGGCCATTACGGTTTCATCCATGCCTCTCCCCGAGCAAATTGGAAAATAAAACCAGCAAAGTAAAACAAATAAGACCGGCAAATAGAAATACGACAAGCCAATCAAAAAATACGGCAAGCAAATTAAAAAAAAAAAGAAGACCTGCAAAGTAACACAAATAAGACAGGTAAAAAGACACATGGCTAGCTGATTTGGAGAGTAAAGCAAGCACATTGAAAATAGTTAATGTCGGCTAGAGCGAATGCAGGTTGTGAGTGAACTAATTTCAATGCATATGAATGACTTCGCACTGACCGACATCGAAACCTTAATTCAATAAATCTGAAAAAGTAATAAATCTGATATCTAAGTTGAAACTAAAAATGAATTATCTTTCTATCAAAATATATCAAGAGACAAGTTTCAACTCATTTCACGAAAAGAAAAAAGAAAATTGCATTAACGGTATACGTGCAATTGCACATGTTCAACGATTCAGTTCGCTGGTCTTTTCAATTTGTTTACCGGATTTTAAAAAATTTACTTAACGTATTTTTCAATTTGTTTACCGTATTTTTTAAAATTTACTTAACGTATTTTTCAATTTGTTTACCGTATTTTTTAAAATTTACTTAACGTATTTTTCAATTTGTTTACCGTATTTTAAAAAATTTACTTAACGTATTTTTCAATTTGTTTACCGTATTTTAAAAAATTTACTTAACGTATTTTTCAATTTGTTTACCGTATTTTAAAAAATTTACTTAACGTATTTTTCAATTTGTTTACCGTATTTTAAAAAATTTACTTAACGTATTTTTCAATTTGTTTACCGTATTTTAAAAAATTTACTTAACGTATTTTTCAATTTGTTTACCGTATTTTAAAAAATTTACTTAACGTATTTTTCAATTTGTTTACCGTATTTTAAAAAATTTACTTAACGTATTTTTCAATTTGTTTACCGTATTTTTTAAAATTTACTTAACGTATTTTTCAATTTGCTTACCGTATTTTTTTAATTTACTTAACGTATTTTTTAATTTGCTTATCGTATTTTTTAATTCGCTCGCGATAAGTTTGGTTGTTACTCGAGTGGTTCCATTTGATTGCAGTGGATCGTCAATACATATCTGTATTTTCAATAATCCAATATATATATATATATATATATATATATACATATATATATATTTGGGTCATCCAAAGACAGCTGTTTCGTTGTATTACAACTCTTCAGTGTGGTTATAGACAATCCATTATCCCATCCAGTACTACGAGGTAGGATTGAAACCTTCGCTTAAGACCCGGAGGCCGGTATCCTACCTCTGCGCCACGGAACTGGACGGTCAGTAAGGTTGAATATAAGGGTTATATTTATTTAGCATATATTCCTCATCCACCAGAGTGCTCCATCCCGATGGAAGAGCAGAGAGAGAGAGAGAGAGAGAGATGAGAAAATGAGTGGCTCTGTGCGTCTTCTCCTTCCACACGATGAATTGTAGCCAGAGGTATTGGATTAAAGAACTCCTAAAATGTTTTCAACTTGGAGAATGCAAAAAAAAACAAAAAACCCAAAAAACAAAAACGGTTGATTTGCAGCATATTGATAATAGTGTGAAGTCAGCATTCACACTCACCTGTATAATAATCATCTGATTTTAAAAAATCTATCTGCATATTCTAAAATATATTTGGTAAAGTTTGTGGCTCTGTTCATTTTTTCTTCCTAATAGGATCATTCTTAATATCCAGAAGTATTGAATTTAGGTAATTCTGAAATGTGCCAACTTGAAGAATTCAAAAAAAGATCCGAGTGATTAGCAACGTTATACCAATAGAAGTTTCCATTCACGCCCGTACCAATATTAATTGTATAATTTCTATCTATCTATATCTAAAATATACCTGGGAACGTTTGTGTGTATGTACGCCCATCTTCTTCTTCAAATCGGTTCAATGTAGCCAGAAGCATTGGATCAAATTAATCCGAAAATGCTCTAGACTTTAGAGACATTAGGGCAGGTATCAGACACCTGACTGCTATAAAGGTAGTGGAAAGCAATTTCATTTCTGATTGGGTAAGAAAACAGGGAATCGAATGTTTTATTATGCCGAATATGCCTTCATTAACAATTCCGGGCCTTTTGTAACTATTTTTGTCTGAGCAATGGCAGACAGGCACCCTGTTAGCATAATAATAATAATAATAATAATAATAATAATAATAATAATAATAATAATAATAATAATAATAATGATGATGATGATGATGATGATGATGATGATGATGATGATGATGATGATGATGATGATGATGATGATGATGATGATGATGATGATGATGATGATAATTATAATAATAATAATAATAATAATAATAATAATAATAATAATAATAATAACATGATCATTCGTCTCTTCAGTGATGCAAAGATTCGCAGACAATAAGTGAACTGCAGCGAGCACCAACATGCAGACGAATATGAATGATAGAAAATATTAGTTGGAAGCTTTTTTATGCCGGTGATGGGGTTCTTTTGGAAAAAATCCCGGAGCCTGAATGATTATATTTTTTTCTTTTTATTCGTATTTTCTTTCATTTTGAGTTTTAATTGGTTTCCATCGCATGCAGTTGAAAGATGAAAGAAAATACCAAGTCCAAAATTAATAATGGTTCGAGATGCTTCATCTAATTGGAAAAAAATGAGATCAAGATAATATTTCTGCTGGTGGGTGAAAGAGAAAAAAATATCCCCGAATTAATTAGAATGATCAAACCATAAAATTGTTATTATTTATTCTTGTTATTAGATGAAGTGTTAGAACAAAATATCTTTTCAATCAATTTTGACTAGTTTTTCACAATATTCCTATTAATTTCGACTAGTTTTTCACAATGTATTTATCAATTTTGACTAGTTTTTCACGGTATATCTAAATCAATTTTGACTAATAGTTATATGGTTTAAAAATACAAAAGAAGATGAAGGTAAAAACTAGTCAAATTAATGAAAACACCGTAAAATTCTTATCAAGATAAATAATCTATCACCAGTTATTTTGCATTATTTAAAAGTCTATGATTTTATCGGTGTAGAAAAATGATTTTGAAATGAAAGTAACTAAGGCCAAAATATCAAGCTTTCGAAAAATGGAATGCAAAATAATACTAGACAACCTTGTAACCCGTTGGATCACCCGCTGAGGGAAAATTAGTGCAATCTGATGTAACCAGAACAAACCCAGATTTACGAATTTGCAAATAAACAAATAAAGGAAACTCCTCCATAATTAGCATTTATTATTCATCTCTCTTGATAAAACGGTCATGAGATAGTTAATGGTGAGCGCAAACGCAGACCCCACCCTATTATTATTAAACTGCAAATTACTCAGGTATTATATTTGCATTGCTTATGATGGTGCATCCTAGAAGTACCTTAATTCAATACCTCTGGCTACTATGCAACATTTTGGTTACTAGGAGGTTACAGATGAACTGGATAAGACATTTAATATTACATACTTGATATAGATTTGTATTCCTTACATTCATCATTAGAAAGACGTTTAATGTAAGAGTTTCAATGAGAGACAAGCAATGAAGAAAGGTATGGAAGAGAAGACGTGAGTATCTACGAATTACATCATGTCCCATGGCGTTTTTTTCAAAGTCAGGAATCCTGCAGATCTAATTGGTCACTCGATAGAAACCCCCTCGTGATCAATGTATTTAGGCAACGTGCAATGTTGGGAATGATCAATTTAAACAATTTGGAAAACGAGTAATCGATGGATAAGTTTATTCGGTTCATCAGTTACCTCTAAGTATCCGAAATCTTTCATTGTAGCCAGTGTTATTGAATCAAAATGCACCAGCATAAACAATGCAAAAATAAAGCCTAGATGATTTGCAACTTGATAATAATACGGTGTGGGGGGGTCTGCATTTGTGCTCTTGTTGGACAGTGATCACTTCAAAAAGTGCAAATTTTCCAAAAGAAAAACAAGCGTAGTGGAAAGAGATCGGGGAAAACAGTGAATCTGAAGAACTATCGACTTTCAGTCCTTCAGATTTATTTGTGTGGCCTGTACACGTGATTCATGCATATACAGCCAGCCTGACCAAAAACTGAAGAAACCTCTGTTGGATGTTTTGTTGACAGTTTTAGTTGATGGTTTCTAACGATTCGAAATGACTCAGAATCAGTCTTATCACAGAAATTGTTTCCGTCCATAAAAAGATAGTTCTTGGCGCGCGTGGGCATCCATTATGTTCATCTCCGATACGAAAGATACGCATGTCTGAACTATCTTACTAGAAAGCACTCCACTAATGTCATACATCAAGTAAAAACTGAATGAAAATCATTTCATGTATAGCAACGATAAAGAGGAGGTTACTGTGTTTCGATTTTCAGACTTTTTTTCGCCTTATCTCCATATATGAAAGAATATCTCTCAATCAAAAAAAAAAATTCTCAAGCCACCATCAAATATAATCAATTCTTCCTCAGCCCATGACCCACCCTTCCAAAATGTCATTGGATTCCGTTGGAAAAACATGAGTGCATACATAAATATACAGAAAGGAATTTTTTAAAAATCCTTGGGTCCGAACCAAAATTTAATCGCTTCTTTCTTAGCCCCAGGTCCATACTTACAGAAATTCTCATTGACAACCATTGAGAACTTTTGGAGAGATTGTGTGGGCAAACAGACAGACGTTAATGAATACATTTACCTCTTCAAACTTCGTTAGAAGAAGTAAATAAGATGTGCATACAATTCTGGGACACAATGTGTTGAGCGAGACCCTCGAACGTGTGTCACGTGTGCTTGCTACTAGAGAAATCTGACTACAATTATCAGTGATTGGCGGGCGAGGCCCAGGGGAGAATTTAATTCTATTTAAACCAGTTTAATTGGCTCAAGTTGAAGAAAGCGTGTTCAGACCCGATTAAGCGAGTTGATTTCTTTAAAGGGACAAGACGTTTTTTTTTATTGTTTATTGAAGGGAAAGCTCTTGATTATAACTTAGTTGAGCTTAATCTGGCACAAGGCCAAAGGAGCCCCATGCCTGAATTTAAGTTAAAAGGCATCTGATCAATATACTGATATAATGAACTCATTCTTTCTGTTTTTTTCTGTCTGCAGCAATGCTTCCTCTTAAAGGTAACAATTTTGCTGATTAAAATATCTCTTCCCCACTATTTGAAACAATGGACCCCTCCCCTGAAACGTGTTTGGTTGTTTATCTTTTAAAAAATCACTTATAGAAAATCAAATATACCTGCGAAATTTATTTACGGGGATTAACTAGTTACATGACCGTTTGATAAAGCGGTTACCAACTTGGGGCCCACGTACCCCCAGGAAAGCAGGGGTCCTCAAAAGTATTACCGTGGTTCCCTTGGCTTTTTGAATAGGCATACCTTTAAAAAGCCCGAAGTCTGTGTAGAAATTCATTTGAATAAAAGGGGTCCTCGGTAGTGAAAAGGTTGGGAATCATTGGTGCAATATATGAGAAAACGCATTTATAGTTGTAGTCTCTTCAGAAATCTTTGCGAGTGACCAAGTATGAAGGCGTGAATTCGGTCAACGTATTGATTTATTTAAATTGGCTCCATGGTTATTTGTTCAGCATAGACTTTCCTGGCACGGAGCCCAACTCCGATCAAGGGAGGTAACTTGAGTCATTTCCAATTAATTCACCGTAGATTTTCAGAGGCGTCATCGCCTCTCTATAAAGGGCTCTATCCGGTCGGTCGGTCGGTTTGTTCTCATTTTGTCCCTCGGCTGTTTTCAATAAGATTCACTTTGTACTTGGTGAAAAGGAGTCCCTTGATAATATACCTTTTACCTTGAAAAAAATCTTCCACTCAGGGTCACGAGATCTGATAATAATGGCGTTTGAACTTCACGTCTTAAAACTGATTAAAATCGATTTTTGCTGTTTCAAGTCAGATTTACTCGAAACTTGGTACGAAGATTTCCTTTGATAAGATGCTTCTCACTTGAATTTTTTTTCAAGTTCACGAGATCTGTCAATAACAACGTTTAAAGTTTATGTTCTAAAATCGATGTTCTCAGCTCAAATGACATTTACTTTAAACGTGATAGAAAAGTGTTCATTGATAGGATACCTATTCTACGGATGCGTTATTTGGCCAGTTTTACATAATCTTTATTTCATTTTTGGTTTCACTTATGAACCTGTGTAAGTGTTGTCTCAAAATATTAGTGTTTCATAGCGCAAAAAATGAAACCAAGTCATGTTGATTGATTTGGTCAAATAATAAATCTTTAAGTTCATATAAAATCTGATGAAAAATGAAAGACACAACTTTTTATCAAAAGGACTTTTTGCTGATTTTTTAAATTTTTTCTTTGAATTTTGAAGAGTTTAATTCAGAAAATGAACGCAAATAGTATTGAAAACATGGATGCAAAAAACAAGAAAAAAACGGGACTACATATTGATTTTCCTGCCAGACCCCCTGTCACCTTCAATCCATTAGTTGATATTAGTGTAAATAAACCCAGATTTCTTTGTTTTTGTCTGTCCATCTTTCTTTATCTGCATTTTGTCTTGTATCATTTGGTTCTTCAAGCCTTATACGAAGCCTAGTAAATATCTATAACGGAAATTAATCGATTTACGAGGTCTGTCTGGAAAGTGTCAATCCATTTAATATAAACGAAAACTAGCTTACCTAGGACAATGGTGCCTTATTCACCCCCCCCTCAAAGTACTTCAAATACTGGGTATTTCCAAAAAGAAACTTTTCTGAAAACAAATTTATTGCTTTACCAATAAACTTACGGATCTTCAAAATTGTTCCCCCAACTGACAAAAGAGGGTCCCCGTTCAATATGCTATATTCAAGCTAAAAAAAAGCCCAAACTAACCAACGTAATTAAATGCAGTCTTTTATGCAAAAGGTCAACGTCATCGGTCATAACATTCCAGTCAGATGTACACTAAAGCATCTCATTAGCACGCTCTTTTAAAAGTTCGGTTTCTTTATGGACATCATATATATATATATATATATATATATATATATATATATATATTGTGCCATCCACAGACATCTGTTTCGTTGTACTACAACTCTTCATTGTGGCTATTGACTATCCATTATCCATTCAGTACCACGAGGTAGGATCGAAACCTTCGCTTCAGACCCAGAGGCTGGCATCCACCTCGGCCCCACGCAGAATTGGACGCTCAGTAAGATTGAATTTAAGCGATATATTTACTCACACATATATTCCCCATCCTCTAGAATGCTCCATTTCTAGATTGGAAGAGCATTGCCTAAGCTTATAATGAACGAGTTACCTCACTCAAAGAGTGCTCAATCCTGAATAAGGGAGCGTTACATAATGTTCCCCATACAGTGCATATATCAGTTGAATAGGTAGTTTATGTTCGACAGTGTGATGATTTTAGAGACATTTTGAGGAGGAACTACATTTCGTTCGGCATCGGTGTTAACCGAGCAGCAAATCGGACAGTGCTATGCGTGCGTGTGTGTATGTACTAGTTTCCTCCACTATTCAAAAGATGAAAAACAATTTTCGTCAGCTTAAATGGCGTAATCCAAAATAGTTCTATAAATTAATATCGTGGACATTCTTTAGTGTCCTTCTACTCCCATAATGATGATGAGAGTCTGTTATGCTGAGTCATTGGAGATTGGTGTGATAGAAGATGCTGGAGACTTGGATGTTGTAGTGATAGGAAAAGAGTGTGCGCTTCCTTTAAAGCAGCTCGCTACAAAGCATTTTTGAACGTGATTTTCGTAAAAGCGAAAGGATAATGTTAACCAAACTTTGGAAAAGCGGGAAATATCCCCCCACTCTCTCTCTCTCTCTCTCTCTCTCTCTCTCTCTATATATATATATATATATATATATATATATATATATACATATATATATATATGTAGATAGATAGATAGATAGATATGTGTGTGTGTGTTACGATATATGTATTTTAAGTCTCCAACACATAAGCCTGCTCCCAGTTCGGACAATATCATCAAAATGACATCAAACATAATCTGAATACCAGAACTGAAAAAAGCAGACGATATAAATATACCGAGCATCCGGGCTTCTGGCAACAGAACGAAGTAGATACATATCATTAAACGAGATATGCTTGTTGTTCGGTTGCAATCGGATCTCATATGTCGAGCGTCATTTGACGTTTTCATCTTATCACGGAGTACCTCGACAATGTAAAAAGAAAAGTGAAACCGGGTCATGCAGACCGGTGTAGAGAATCGATTTTATTCTAATCGATTCTTCTTCTTCGTCTTAGTCGGTTCTGCCATCTTCAGAGGACTGTACGCTGTGCGCGTTTCGATCGGGATAAATATACGCACCTTTCGTGTGTTTTAGAAAACGACAACGAACACTGTCAAGATAGGTTTTTTCTCAGTTTTCGAGTGAGTCTGTCTAGCTGGCTTGCTATGTATGAATGTGTTTCGCGTGCAGGCTGCACTACATGGAACTAGACGACTGAAAATTATAATAATTTACTCCCTTCTGTCGAGAAAGAACGCAGAAAAAACCGTTTCCTTTTTTCTTGTTATTTGAAAAATTACCTGTTAAATAGGATTTTAGGGGGGCTTAATTACAATATGCGTTTATACTAAATTGGTTCCTTCGTTTGTCTGCAGCTGCATTCACGCTTGTGTTGTTGCTTTGAAAATTCGGACTGTTTTTTTTAGTGATAACTGCCCAACGAAAGGCGAAAGTATTCATTGATCACCTCTATTCCCGTGTTTTTAATTGATCACCCCCCCCCCTGTAACACAATACCACGAAGAATTGGTCCCCTGACGGCTCCTACTGAGTTACTGACCAGGCCTGTTCTATAATATTCTATATTTGTCTGTATATAATCTGATTTCCAATCTTTATAAATCAAAAGCACGAATATTCTTTATTCTCATGAATAGTCTGTCTGATCAGATATGTATGTAAGTGTCGTGTATACTGCCGAGCTGAAGGTTTGAAAATTTAGATATTTACTCCTTTATGTTGAGAAAAAACATCTTTTTTTTTTGTTTTTTGAAAACTCTTCCACTGAATAGGTTTTTAAAGATGGGATAGTTTATGCTAAATTGGTCCCTAGTTTGTGCCCAGCGGCACTCACTCTTTTTTTTGAAAATTCGGATATTTTTAATGTTCACTGCCCAAGAAAATGCGAGAGAGATAACTTATTCATTGATCACCCTCAACAAAGCATGCTACTAAAAGACGTTGGTCACGTGACAGTTTCTATCAAGTGACCAATCAGACCAGTTTTTGAGATTTTTTTTCCAAATTCAATCCAAACATCCCGTTTTTTTTTATCCATTCTTAAAGGGTCAGTCTATCAACTATCTGGTCAAAAGCAAGAAATTGCTTTGGGGCAGGGTCTTTTAGGTTCAAGATATAAAGACAAAATTTGCAAAAATTTACATTCATTTTTAAACAGCTTTACCTCTGAAAAAATAATATCAAGTCAATATGAATTTTTAAATTAATTTTGAATGAACTTTTTGTGACTGACTGATACCAATATCAACAACCTTTTTATGACATTATTTGCAACAATAATAAACGGCTTCATCTGTATGTATTGGGAAATAAACGGATGATTTCAAAATATTTAACCTGTCAACGAAGTTGTTGTTGTTTTCGGAATCAGTCGGTCCTGAAAAAGCTATGGAAGAAGTGATTAAATTTCGGAGCGGATCAATGTACAATCACTCCTGACAATGACGTTGGCAGGGGTATGGGCTCTATTAGTGTTTTTCTAGTGACATCGTTTTTCTTTTGATTTGTAAAATACGTTTTATAGATCTTTTTTAAGCTTGGCACAACACACGAGCCCCAATGTGAGACACGAAGTGAAGATTGGACTCACTACTGTAGTAACAGTCTGTGGGACGAGCTTACTAATCAATGGTTCACGGTGTGACGCTGTTCCCGAGTTACCAAGGCGACTGGGTTCAAACTTCGACTCAATTCCGGCAGCTCCTGCAGCCAAGTGAATGCCTAACGTATCCTCTCGACTATATCAGACCGAGAGGGGAGGAGTTCTGTCGACTGGGCATCTCAGGATCCTCATACGCTTCGCCCAGGCTTGCACCCTGGGGGGGATCACTTTGGTGTAATTCCATTGTCTACCGAGACAAAAGGAGGCTTTCTATTTAAAATCATTCTCAAACATCTATTACCGTTTTTTGTCAAACTCCAGTGTAAGTCGGAGTCTGGAGATGATTTTGTTTTCACCCCCGTTACAAGAACAGGAACAACCCTCGCCAAATTTAGGGGATTAAACTCTTCACTAATTGTCTGTTCTGTCACAATAAACCAAACCGATGTACAGAATTAACATTTCCTTACTGTGATTTCAAATCACGACCAAGTGAGTGATAGGCGGCTCTCTCATCGACATAACCAAACTAATGAATCTTACATATCTAGGGAAATTCATGTCATAATTTTCATTTACTATATTTATACAACTAAAATATACCCGTCATAAATGACGGGATGATTTATGTACAGATCGACTCTAAGGAGCCTAAAACTATTTCATTTGGTAATTCATTTTTGATAATTCAAGTATCGTGATTTTTAGTTTTTTTCAAAGTCTCAACTCATCTCAACCTATGATGATCAGACATGAAGTCTTAAGAGTTTCTATAACATGATTTTTATTATGTCATAATAGGAAAGGTATATCAACCAATGACATCATCCCATTTGAGCGCAAACAAACGAACAAACAAATAAATTAATTGATAAATAGAAACATTACCATATAAGCTCGCTATATAGCTTAAGATACAAAATATTTACAATATACAAAAGTTGCAGTAATCATTTTGAGTCAGAATAGAAGCAGGAGTTGTGTTTGACTCAGAAGCAGTCAGACTTGTGAACAATCCTCTTCTAAAGCAGGCATTCTGCTGCATTGCTGCACTTTTATATCAACATATCCGCTCTACATGCATCAGTGGTCATAAAACTGGCTTTTTGCCCCAAATGCGCAAAGACAGAAACAGAAACAGGAACAGAAGTAAAGACACCAAAAGCTCCCGCGTTTTATTTAAGAGAATTCAAGGAAGCGCCCTACACTCAAACGACTTGCAGCATCAAAAGTAAATCAAGAAATGCTGGCTCCGTAGAGGCAGGATAAGAGGGTTTTGAAGTAGGCTTGCTGTAAGTAAACAAGAAAAATATTTCATGTGGGTTTATCATAATATTTATTCACCTACCATTCCAACGTGGCTCAACGGAAGCTGGGTTATATAACCTATTCGTTACAAAGAGCTTTTTTTCAACGGAGTAACAGCTCCCGTGCTGGGTTTTCCTTGTGAAAGAAAAAAAATGGTAAGAAATAGAAAATCTTCATTTCATGGATAAAACAGTTTTATTCTCATACGAATGAACTGACATGTATTACAAAATATCAAATAAATGTAATGTCGACCATTGGAGAAATCTCTGTGCCTGCAATCATTCGACAACTAACTATCGTATGATATATATATATATATATATATATATATATATATATATATATATATATATATATATATATATATATATATCCAGAACATAAATCATTGCAGTATCGAATTTAAGGTTTTTTTTTGGGGGGGGGGATTAGCATTTCTCAAGAAATCTAATAAAGAAAAATGAAATTTTAAAAAATTGCAGATTAAAGATCTTTTATCTAAAATCATAAATCTAAATTTAGATACAAAATACAAAATATCTAAATTTGCAACACTATAGTGAAGTAACCGAAATACTTCGAAGCTGTAGTTTCATACAACGGACGGAAAATCATATTGCGTGATTATTGAGCCAGAATGCTCTACACGTCGTAAAGTTTACATAAATGGATTAAGGTGAAATATTACGATAATTTAAACGAATATGAAATGACTTTAAACACAGATATACATATAAGGCCATCTTGTATACGATGTATTCATATCTTTTCCCTCGACGTTCGGCATTTTGTATACATATTTCACCCTCTCTAGTGGGTTTTTGTTTTCTAACTGTTGTTGGAATAGCTGAAGCGAAAGCATCCCACACTATCGTAAGACCAGATATTTCGTCTGAGGCACTAGACTGACGACTTGCCGACATGAATTATCTCGTCTGCGGTAACGAACAGGTTGGTCAACGACGGACAACCTTTTTAGCACGTTGTGTTGAAATTGTAATTCTTTGAATAACCCTGTTATCGGGGTATCACTTACACGAATACATTTATTTTAGTTTAAGGTAAATTATCATAGATAAGCGGCCTATTTTTCTTATATATTTGTAAATTTCAGAATATACTCATAAAATTAGGATGATGAAATGAAACTGAAAGATTTTTTTTCTTCGAAGTCAATCGGGGGTCATCGAAACATCTGTGGCGTGTCACTGCTGACACGTGTGTCATATGCCCGTCATCATTGATATAGATAGATATTGATTAGGCTTGGTTTAATCTGAGAGAAAGTCAAATGGTGTCTTGGATAAAGATAAGATTAGCTTGCGCCAATTTTTCCTATTGGGAGAGCCAGCCTGCATTGAAAATCTCTTCCTGGCTTTTATCTGGCACAGGGCAGAAATATGCAAATATCTTAGTCTTAGTATAACTGTATCTATTACGTAGATATGAAAGTATGAGTGGCGTAACGGTTGACAGAACGGAAAATAAGATTGGTGAACCACAGCTATGGGCAAATAGCCTATTTGGCTTTGTCGTCTTGGTCTCCCCTTTAGCAAGCGATAAATAGGTAGGTTAGAATTTCTAGCCCTGTTTGGAAACCAGTCTAGCAAGCGGACAATTCCTAACCAGTAACCCCTAACGTAGAATGGCCCCTCTTCTACCAATAGGTCTACTCAAGGATCTCTCAGTGCTACTGGCACCATGTAACCCAGTAAATCTGTGATGTGTCACTTGGGATAGAGATGGACATTGTCAAGTAATTCCAGAGCCAGTCTGGGCATTCTTGGGATCCGTGGTCACTACTGGACCCCAAGAACACTTGAAATGTCCCACAGGAGAGCTTGAAAGTTTTTAAAAAAAATTCAAATTCTGCTAAGGGCCCCATAGAAGCTTTTAACCAAGCCCGAGTAACTACCATTATCCTGAGAAATGACAAGAGAGAGGTGAACTCAGTAGTGCACCCCAACGATCGACTAGAAACAAGAAGCAATGTTCCAGTTCTTCATGAAGTCCTGTTTATGGGAAAGAAATGAGACTGCGGTCGAATCATCAGGTAGTAACCTTGATTCCTCGATAAAAAATTTTGTCTCTCGTTTCCTCTTTCACGTGGAAAATATTTTTTTAGAAATTCGAATGATGATACATTGCATTGTACACAGAGAATGAGTCGGTATGTTTGAACACTCTCGTAAAGGACTCGAACTCTGATTAGAACTAGAGAGAGCAGGATAATCGCGGATATCGACATAACAGTGTTTATTTTCCTTGGTAGGTTCTGATATGATTCTGTTCTTCCGAGTCTATCCCTATCCATCTATCTGTCTATCAGTCAATCTATCTCACTATTCATATCCATCTATCTATCGATCTATCTATCCCAATCTCTTCATATTTAATCCACTGTCTGCTCATATCTTCAGTTTATTCAAATCTGTACGAATGGCGTTGTTTTCCTTCAAGACTCTACCTTGCCGAGAAAAAACCAAGTTCATACAGATGCTTCCTTATGTCATACTTTAAATCCTACTTTCGCCTCACACCTGTGATGACGTGTTTACGAGAATATATGAAAAGTGACTGTAACGTTTTACTTATCTTCTTCAAAGGTCGTTTGATATCCTGAAAGATACTTATAGTCAAAGCGAACGAGCAGAACTCTGACGTCAAAAAATCCTCATGACGTCAGCGGCCCAGTTATCCAATAGACGTGGACTTTTCCAGCTGTGTAGCATAAAGCTAAAGTTCCCTTCTTTACGGATTACTGTACTCTTTATCCGACAACGGTTATTTATGTCTGTATCGTATATCCTTACAAATATCAGATTTATACGTTGTAAAACTTCTATTTGCGTCACTCGGCTCAAATCTATCAACATATCTATCTATGACTTAAGGTAAAAGCTCCACTTGGAACACGTCATAACCATCTACTATAGCTTGGAAGGACTCCCGAGAGAGCAAACTCCTGCTAGCGCCACGCCATAGACTGACGCAATCCAAAATATCCCTGGATCGGCCCTAAATTAATAACTTCTTCATTGTCCCATTGCCTACCCGTTCATAAAATTTGATTGAAATTATTTGGAGATATTGTGTGGACAGACAGACAGACAGACAGATAGACAAACGGAAAGAAAAGAACGGAAGGAAAGACAAGGGGTAATACATATACCTCTCCAACCTCGTTGGCAGAGGTATATATATATATCTTTTGTCTATAACACCCCGAATCAAGTGATAGAATAAAATCTTTAGACCAACAGTAAAAATCGAATCAATTGATCTTCTACTTGGAAAGAAAAAAGGTCCAAAATGACCATGAGTCACCAAAAACACTTTTCTAAGAAGAAAAAACACTTTCTAAATGGTGTCTGGTGGTGTATACATGTAAATTTTCAAGCCCCCCCCCCCCAATCTGACCATGAGGGCCTGGGGGCAGAAACAGACTTTCAAAGAGAAAAGAAAACGAATCTGAAGAACACTTAGCTGGTTGGTTGGCCATTTGTGGAACTGCAGTGATTCGATCAGATGAATTTCAGTAGTCTATATTTAAAGACTGGTATGTTAAACCTTTATAATAATCGAAAGGCCTCAAAATGGGCACTGTAATATTTATGTACATAAAACTGTGTGAGTTTTGATGTACGAGCCTTGGGTGATATTTATATGTCAGCATGTGCATGGGTGGCTGAGAGTGACGGTGAGTAAAAACGAAATGTGGAAAGAAACAGTTTTGGTCGGTCAATCAATAGAAGCCGTCATGCAACCAATGTCCTTTGGTAGCATTCCGTGTTGGGAATGATCAATTAGAAAATTAGGAAAACGGGCGATCAATTGATCAGTTACTTCTCTCGTCTTTTGGTGGGCAATGATCGCCAAAAAAGTCTGAATTAAAAAAAACCCAGACAGACGAAAAGGTTTGTATATTGAAAATTGATCCCCCTATCTCTAAAAAACTTGTTTAGGGGCTATTTTCAAAAAGCCAGAAAATCGTTTTTCCTAGACAAAGTGAGGAGTAAATGTTAGAATTCTCAGACCTATGGCTCCATTGGTATTGCCCGTACGAGTAATACATGCATAGTCAGCCTGATCAGCTTAAAAACTGAAAAAAACCCATGTTGACAGTTGTGGTAAGTGTTCGAGTTGACGGTAGATAGACAGAGAGAGACACAGAGAGAGTGAAACAGAGACAGACAGACAGACAAACAGAGAAAGAGAGATAAAGAGAGAGATAGAGACACAGAGACACAGACAGACAGACAGACAGAGAAAGAGAGAGATAGATAGAGACAGAGAGAGAGAGAGAGAGTGAGGCAGAGACAGACAGACAGACAGAGAAAGAGATAGATAGATAGATAGATAGAGAGAGAGAGAGAAGGATAGAGAGAGGGGTGAGGATGTTCTCTCTTTATTCATCACTCTTTCGGGCGTCCCATCGAGTAATTTATAAAAGCTATGAAACACTCCAGTGGCAACCACGTCTTTTGATGCAGATAGTCCGCCTTAGATAACGGTAAAATGCTTTTACCAAGATTTCTACCTTGATGAATTGGCCATTATCAGCTATTAGGGCCGACGTTGAGGGACTGAAACATTTTTTTTCATCTCAAAATATCAGGTCCTTAAACGTGAACTGTCATTTTTTGAACAGTAAGATGGATGATACGAACAACAAAAAAAATCAACACCAAAAAACGGTAACTATTTAATCAAGATATGACCCATTTGAAGCAATAACCTTTTCCCCTCAAATATTCTCTAATGATATGCCATGTCTAAAAAATTCTATTGGTTAATTGGTCACAAATTTAGTAATATCTCCAATTATGGCTTCCCTATTATTAAACCTTTAATTACGAATATTGAGTAGAAAATGTTTGAAAAGATGATAATCTGAAAGAAATGTCAGGTGAATATGGAAGATGCTGCAAGACTTCATATCCCAATTCTCTTGGCTTCGACACACTCAGTTGAGAGGTGTGGGGATCGGAAACTGTCACGGGGCATTTCATTCCGTTTATGCAGACCCATTTTACCCCTCTAAAACCCTTCCCTTTGCCTATAGATGACGTAATATGGTCGCTATTGCACTCCCAAAGTCTCCTGGATCCGCTCGAACTTTTATTCGTTGATACTTTGCCACTGCTGTCGATAATTCAACAGGAACAGGTTTGGGCTTCCAGCTAGATTGATTATTGCTATTCACATTTCCAGACCTAAACATATTGAACCAGCACTGAACAGTTCGCACTGTTGTAGTGTTCACTCCAAATACTTTCTTGATATTACCAGCAGCTTGAGCAGCATTATATCTCATTACGAAATTATTCTTGAAAGTTAGTTTTAGGGCTCAAAAACCTCCAACAATTATGAATCATGTCTGTAATTACAATGAATGTAAAAACGCTATTACATAAGTAAAACATTCAAATTTAGCATTGTTCTATACGATGTTAGATATAGATTAATTTTATGAGTAGCTACCTAATGATTAATCCAAAATATATTAACTACTGTGCCCCCTAAAAAGAAAAAATCTGGGAGCGCCTTTTTATTCCAATTCAACACCTGTTTCGAGTTGAAAACTAATCTTATGATATTAAAAACTAATCCTATGATATCATTTCTTAATGATAGTCATGTATACTGTACATTAGGCTATACATAGGCTTAAGCTGATCGGGCAGGAAAAGGAGAGGTTCCAAGAACAAGAAATAGTTTGAGTGCACAAGTGAGTATTTGGATGATATTTCAGTACTTGTTAATCTCCGTGATACAATTACGGATGTATCTGAATTTCAATGATATTATATATTTTTTAAAAAGAAACCGCTGGTCTCGTTTCAATGGAAGACTCCATTGTTTCAGAAGATATTTTTATCAGCGAAATTGAAGAAAAATATTATACACTTCATCAGAAGTGTAAGTAGATTCACGTAGTGTATTGTTCACTAATGCATTTGGGAACACCATGAAGCCATCTTTTCTTCCTTGGCTATGGATAAAATAGCAGATTGGGTTCTCTAGCCCTGGAAGGTAACCAATCTAGGAGTGGGGCAACTCTGATTCCAATCCAGAAAGTAGAGCCTCTTTAAGGCGGTCCGGCTACCAGTTTGACGTCTTTCCAACAACTCCTACAGCCAAGCTGGTGCCCGACGAATCACTTCCTGCTTTCCACTCGACTACGTCAGCAAGTCCGAGAGAAGTTTCGGACGACTGGGCATTGCAGGATGTCAACACGATTCGGCCAGGCATGCGCCTTGGAGGGGACGTTCAATTGTCTTTAGAGATAGAACGGAGGCCATTCATAATATACAGGACAAAGATGTACATTTTTGAACA
>OY735229.1:5356373-5368873 GCA_963457665.1 Thysanoteuthis rhombus
ATATATATACATATATATATATATATATATATATATATACATATATATATATATATATATATATATATATATATATATAAGATTCTAATAGGCAGGTATGTCGTATCCAATGTATAGATTCGTACTTTCAACATGAACCTTCGTTGCTTAATTCTATTACTATTTTGACTCATGGGATGAAATGTCCTGGAAAAAATAGATCTAAGAAAGTGTTCCTTTGGAAGGTTCCCTGAATATTACTGTATTGCAGTGTGCGATTAGTTGCTGTACCGAGGACCTGGCGATAGCACTGGAGCCATTGTGTTGTCTACCCCTCTTTATGAGACCGAATCCTGGTCCATATACTAGCGCAGTCTACATCTCGAGTACTTCAATCAAAGATACCCGAAGAGCATTGAAACCCTGAAGTCCAAGAGACAGCAAGTAACCACAAACATTGAAGCTATGCAGCAAAAAGCTTGCAAGTTTCAAGTCTGATCGAGACCAGAACTTCATTTATATGCTTTTTATGTCCACCCTCTTGGCAGTTCATCGAAGGGATACCTCCACATTACACACAGCTTAGAATGTACTCAATGAGCTGCTGAGTGTACAGAGAAATTCGTCCTAATGAAGAGTTTTCCACACTGTGGATGGAAGACTACTGTCTTGTAAAATCCTATCGTTTGGGGAACTGGTTTCTAGTTAGGAGAGCATACCGGGCCCAAAGAAGAGATATAGGGACATTGAAAGAGACTGCCGTTTCTTATTGTTAATGGGTAACAGGGGCCTGACGCAGGGAAACATAGAGACATGAGGCCTGACACAAGGAAACATAGAGACATAAGGTCTGACACAAGGAAACATAGAGACATAAAGTCTGACACAAGGAAACATAGAGACATAAGGTCTGACACAAGGAAACATAGAGACATAAGGTCTGACATAAGTGAACATAGAGACATAAGGTCTGACAGAGAGAAACATAGGGGCATAAGGCAAACTGCAAAGCTTCAGCGTGTGTGAGTGTGTGTCTTTCTGTTACTCTCTGGTATATCTAATAGGTGTTGACGAGTGCATGTATTTATCTACTCCGGGAGCTGACCTCAGAGATGGAGTTTCTAGAATCCTTGAACTTAAATCGATTAACTGATTCTATCCGTGTAATGAATACGTTTATGTGTTGAACGCGCGACTCAATTTAACGAGCTTGAAAGGACAAGAAATTTGATACCAGACTAGAACACAGCTTGAAAAGGGGTGTGGATGTGCAATCAGTGTTATCCTCCTGTAGGTGGAATCGATTCAGAGGTCAACTGCGCGGACAATGGAATCGGCGCACCGAGTTCAAACCCCGGGTGAGGCTGTTCACTAATGCACTTGGTAACGACATGAATCCACCTTTTTCCCCCGGCACTAGGTAAAATAGTAGGACTGACTTGTATATATTTTTTTGAAAGTCTATCAGTCTAGGAGAAGGACAACTCTATCCCAAACCAGGGAGTGGCATCCCCTAAAAGCGGTTGGGCACCAACTCGGACGTCCTTACGGCGGCCCCTCTAACCAAACTAATGCCAAACGTGTCACGCTTAGCTTTACTTTGGATTACACCAGTGTCGAGAGTAGTGATCATGTCTTTGGAGAATCCCAGGATCTCCATATACTTAGCCCAAATCACACCCTGAAGGGGTAACTTTCGTTTCGTTCCGTTGTCTATCGAAATAGAGGAAGGCCCTCCACGTCACCTTGTCTTGCCGGCCAAAACAGCATGTGTACAGGTACCTGGATAGCGACTTTCGGAATAATAACGAAAACGTTTTATGTCAGTTGGTGAGGGGATTCTTGTGAGATCTGTTTTGGATTCAAAACTGTTGAATACAAAAAACATATCAATTGATATTGACGTAAATTTCACTCATTTTAATTTCATAGAAAACCACGAGGAACGATATTTAATTGAGAAACATATAAATCTGAAAAGTATTTCACTGTAATTGACAATCATTTGTATTTAGTGTTTTGGTGTGTGTGTGTGGAGGGGCATGTCGTCAGTGGTTTTGCTTCTTGCAGTTGTGGTTCGAACTTGAACAAGAATTTTATTTTACATCTGTTAACAAAGTTGAAGTGGTATATATGTATATTTGGTCGGGTCTGTCTGTCTGTCTGTCCACATGATATCTGAGAAAATGCTGAATGAATTTCAATGAAATAAGGAAGGTTTAATGAAGTAATGGAGTAAGGAAGAAGTGATTACATTTTGGGGCGGATCCAGGTATTCTTATTTGATTGAAAGATATTTTCTGTTTTGTTTGTTTGTTTGTTTTTTTTTTACATTTATTTTCATATACGTTCATATCTGCCCACATGTTCCAAAAGCTACGAAAGAAGCGATTGAATTTCGGGATGGATTCATGCACAAATACTTCCCCTGATAATTGCGATAGTAGAGGTATGCGCTCTCTGAATGCTTCCTCTTTTGTACATGTATCATTGAAATTTTATCTGTTATAATGGGGACCAGAGAGCAAATGCGGTATTATGGTGATTGAAAAAGAATGTGAGTGATGGATACATTCTTGTGGTGATACGAACAACAACGTACGAGTGGGATTCAGAAGGATCTAGCCAAGAGTTTGATATGAGCCTCCCTTCCAACCTGGCCTTGTGCCACATTCTGTATTTCTTACAAAAATTATTATTGATAGGACCTGGGCTCCACAAGGGACTTTTATGGGACTACTAACTCACCCCCATCTATCTAGAGTCTTTCTAACTAAAGTGTTCCCCAATGTGACGCAGGACCCTTGTACATCCCCCCCTTAATTCTTGAGTTCTGCGAAATTTCAATAGAAATTCATTTTACGAAGATATAGTAATCGTCATTTTCATTATAATAAGTTAAACGGCATGAAAACTGAATCATTTTTTATGTTACTGTTTTTATATAAATAAATACCCTCTCAGAAACAATTAATATTTCATATAATGTCTTATTAAAATTAGGGTGGCGAGGGTTTTCTGCAAATCATAGATGCAGGTTCAGTGATTTTGGGAAAATTTTACAAGGGTTCTGCAACAAAATGAGTTTGGAAACCGCTGAACCAAACTATAACGCCTTGAATATGAGTGACGGATGAATTCTTTTTGTAAGAGGATTTTGCTACGAGCAAAATATTCAAGATAACATCAACCTCTTCACTCATCTCCTCTATCAGCGTTTTGTCCCGTTTTTTGCATTTTTGAAAAATTGATATCGATTACAACAGCCCTGACAGTATCCGTTGAGAGTTCAATTGATATTCCCCTGGGTCTTCCGTTCAAATACTGATGTTGACATTTATTTATTTAGAAACCCTGTGCGATTGGTGGACACTCAAATTTGGATATCTATTCATGTTGACTTCATGTATTATAAGCTCTCCAGGGGTGTGTCGGAATAATGAATAAAAATACAACGAGAAACTATAGTAACTCGTGCTATCAAATACATATTCAATGCCGTTGTTATTTACCTCTGGCCACGTGACTGTCTGTCTATCTGTCCGTCCGTCCGTCTGTCCAGAGGATAAATCCAAAAGTTCTCAATGAACTTAGATTAAATTGCGTGAATGGTTTCGGCCAAGGGCTAAGGATGGATCAATTAAATTTGGGTGATGGGTCCATGAACACGTACCTCCCTTGCATCGTTGTAACATCCTAAACAATATCTCCCAAAGCCTTAAACTGAATTTTGATGAAATTTTGTGTAAGGGTGAAAGATGGGTCAAGGAAGAATTGATCGAATTTTTGAGCGGATCCGTGGAATTTTCTCTGTTGATTCCCCTGCATCGTAACTATGTGTTCTCTCAATATCCCTAAAAGTCTTCAACGAATTCTTGTGAAACTCTCTGGAAGTTCGGGCCATGGGGTGAGGAAGAATTGGTTTTAATTTTAAGGAGGATTCAGAAATTTTCTTCCGTTTGAGAAGTATTTTTTCATTCCTCTTTCTCATATCTATAGATATTCACCCATGTTTATCTCTGTGACCACCCAATACCTCGATGGGTTTCAATGATATTTTGAAGAAAGATGGGTCATAGGCTAAAGAAAAAAGTGATTGAAATTGGGGGAGGATCCAGGATTTACTAGATTAAGGGTTTTCAGTGAAATAGTCCCAAATTGTGGAAATATCGTAACTTACAGTTCACTAATCGGCTGGTCATGTTGCATGAAGGTCACACAGTTGCTAGACATCACGACTCACAAACTGGATCCTCAGAGATTATATGCGAAATTGTAGCCGGTTAAAAAAATAAGACAAATTCAGAAAGTATTCGCTCTGCTCCGACCATGATACAGAGTTTTAAGGAATATCTATGTCAAACGACAGACGCTAAAGGGATGCTGCTAATGATATGTGAAATTTTCATTCAGTTTTTTTTTATTTGGTGTTGGGCGTTGGCAGAGGCATGCGCTCTCTGGGTGCTTTCTAGTTTATTTATTTACATACCCTGCAGGGGTGACTGACATTCCCATTGGGTATTCATTGATGTTGACATGAAGTATAAAACTCCCCAGGAGTGTGTGGAAATAATAGATAAAATACTATACGATAACAACATTAGCTTCCAGTGACATGTCGATTGTCGTTGTTGTTGTTATCTGTATTTCCACTGCCTGGGTAACTGGTGGCCCTCGCCAGGGTGCTGCAGGTTTGATTTGGTTTGTGCTAAAATTATTTGTTTGGACACTGGTCATTAGCAAAATTTTAAATCACTGCTAACATTTTCTCGTATCTGTTCTTGGACGCCATTTTGTCTATACCATTTCCCGAGAAAAGTTTTTTAAAAATCAAGGTAAGAATATAAAAAATATAGTAAACAAATTAAAAAGTAAATTAAGCAAGGTAAAAATACGGCAAGCAAATTGAAAAATATGACAAGAAAATTTTTAAAAAGACATGCAAACTGAATCGATTAACACAAATAATCACATATATACAGATACTGCTATAGTCGTTGCAAATGTTAATTTCTTCAGGTGAAAATAGTTGAAATTTGTTTCTCAACATGTTTTGTTCAAATGATGATATATTTTTAGTTTTAACTTATTTATCAGATTTAACACTTTTTTCGAGTATTGTATGATCCACAAAACTCGTACTGACCGACATTATGAAATCTGTTCTATAAAACTAAAGACGTATTAAATCTGATACCCAAGTAAAAAGTAAAAACGAATTATCGTTTATACGAAATATATTAAGAGACAAGTTTCAACGAATTTCAATCAAAAACATCAACATTTGCAACGACTATAAATAGGTTGAGAGATAGAGTGATCAGATTGAGAGAGAGAGAGAGAGAGAGAGAGAGAGAGAGAGAGAGAGAGAGAGAGAAAGAGAGAGAGAGAATGAGAGACTCGATAAACTGCGGAGATTGTTCAAGGGGAGGCATGGTAGAACAGAGAGATCAGGAGAGAGTGAAAGACTTAGGAAGAGAGGTCAAAGGAATATTGATAAATAGTTAGAGACAGAGAGACAGAGAGAGTGAATAACTTGTGAGCAGGAGTGCTTTTTCTTATCTCTGATTGATAAGGCTCCCCAAAAGACCGATTCCATTTGTGTTGATTTCGACAGCCTCTTCCTTATGGGAGGAATAGAAATACCTACAGACCTACGATGTTGGTCAATAGGTCCGTAGCCTGACACAGTTAGTATCTGAACTTTGATCTAAAATCCTCACTGTATAATGTTTGATCAATGTAATTAATGGAGGAGCATCGTCAAGGATGGTGAAAAATAAGTATTGAATCATTAGTTGGAAAATAAGTATTTGTTGCAGTCATTTTTATCATTAGGCTGGGGACGTATTGATGAACCTACTTATATGTTGTATTCCCAACCAGTGAGTACTCTTCAGTCTCAACGACGCACCTCAATTTTGATTTGCAAAATTTTGGAAAATAAAAGAATCAATGTTGACCTATGAAAAGATTGAAGTCCGGCTTGAGTAAAGTTTCGGGACTTATTTAAGTTTTTGTTAATAGCAACATTTGGTATTACGAGAAAGGTTAATCAATCAATTTTATCCTAAAGATCAAAGGTTATAATAAACAGATCTGATTAGTCACTCAATAGAAACCGTCACATGACCAACGTCTGTTGACATCGTGCCGTGTTGGGGGTGATCAATCAAAAAATTGGGAAAAGGCGAGATCGATGAATAAGTTACATCTATCATCTTTTGTTGGGCACTGATCACAAAAAAATTCTGAATTTTCAAAAAATAAAAAAACAAAAACAAGTGGGAATGCTACCGGACACTGAGTACGGGATCAATTTAGCATTAACTTC
Organism: Thysanoteuthis rhombus; assembly: GCA_963457665.1. NCBI lineage: Eukaryota > Metazoa > Mollusca > Cephalopoda > Oegopsida > Thysanoteuthidae > Thysanoteuthis > Thysanoteuthis major. The sequence continues at coordinate 5,362,687 of OY735229.1, forward strand.
ATTTAAAAATTGACCCCCCCCCTGCTACAAACATATTCAAGAGGGGATTTTCAACAAAAAAAAAACAAACGGTTTTTTTCCTGGTCATAATGAGTGAAATTTTTAAATGTTCGGCCATCTGACTTCATCGTTGCAGCCTGTACCTGTGATACAAATCTATCCACCCAGAGAGATAGACAGACAGACCACTTTGAAAACTGAAAAGAAAAACCCATGTTGACGGTTTTAGTTCACAGTTCTTAACATCAATTAACGTCCCTTGTGAATATGCAATCATTCAATTGTGATTCAGTTTCTCAAAGATGCGAGCTAAGGATTGTTGGGGGAGGATGACTCTTGAAATGAAAGGTTTTTTTTTATTTTTTACCTTCAACCCGTTGGACCTGTAGTACTAGTTCAACGGCACAAGGCTCCGACGTCGAATCACCGTAACATTGGTAAACTAGAGTTTAGAACGCGTTAAATATCTTGAAACATGGTATTCGGTGTAGTACTACTCAGTACCCTTGTGAATAGGGTAAATCAAACGGCTTCATCCTTTGTTTACATATTTTGACGAATAACCCGAAATGTTTTTGTGTCTGCCTGAAGATGGATCGAGACGCCGATCAACCCAGCTGTTCAGGAATGGAAAGGAGGCGGTTAGGCTTCATGAGCACTGACTGAGTGTTATCGAAAGTTTAGATAACTTTAGATAACACTTTTGATGATGATGATCAAATAGTTTACGGTGAAGATTATCCCGATTCCCGAGAGTGAGCGATTTTGTACAGGGTAGCACCAAAGTCACGAAGGGGTTGGAAAAAAAAACTCATTTTTTTTTCGAACAAGTTATATATATATATATATATATATATATATATATATATATATATATATATATATATATATATATATATACAAGGGGAGTGTAATCAAGTAATGGAGGAGATATCGTTTCAAATGTCTGCCATTTTAAACTTCTCAAAATCTTGCACTTCAATACCATTCTGCTTAACATTTCGAATGATATCTGGTTGAAGGACTCTAATTTCTTTCTGGGTAATATTCTTTAGCGCCTGTACAGCCATTGGCCTGTTTATATAGATCTTATCCTTCAAATTTCCTGAGGCCAAGAGCTGTTAAAACTAGTAATCGTGGTGGTCTATCAAATTTCTATCAAATGCTGAAAGTCTGGATATCACTCTGTCACAAACATTTTTTTAATTTTATTTCATTTTAGTTCATTGCCCAGTTGCATACTTTTCAAACATAAATTTCCAAGGGTTTCTTTGTACATCAGGATATGATATAACAGAAAAATACAAACTTTTTAAAGCCCTCCGTAACTTTTGCGCCAGCCAATACCAGCCAATACCGGCCATTTTCTGTTCTTAACCGCTGGTTTGTTCTGTTACACAGGCAATTCTGAAAATAGTGAAATCTACACAAAAGGTCCAGGGATAGTAGTATCTGCAAGTAGTCTAGCCTCAGGGTTTAAGGGGTTAAACACCGAATGTTTCTCTTTCCCAAATGTATTATGATATTTACTCCTTACGAAAAGAGATGTTTGACTTTCAGGTAAATACCTTAGTTTCTAATAATAATATAGGTAAACATTTTTGGCGACACCCTGTTTTATATATTTGCTAAGCTTAGCTTAGTCTAAACACAGATAAACTTTAAACTGTTTAGAAAAGGTTGGAAATCTAGGATTGCCTGAACGTTTAAAGAGTGTCCATAAAGACCCTGTCTGTTTTCTGTTTAAACAGCGTAATAAAATGGATTGCAATTTTATGGACGGCCTGTATTAGAATCTGTTAACCAAAACTGCCACCAAAAACATCAACGTAGATTTCTTCAGTTTTTAAATAGGTATGGCTAGCTATCTACCAATGTATGTGTCGCGCGCGCAGGCCACGCTAATGGAGCTAAACCTCTGAAAATTCAAACTTTTTTCTATTCAGCATGTGTAGGAAGAAATGTTGTATTTTTAACCCGCTCCCTCCCCCGTGTTGGTCCAATTTCAATGTAAGTTTATGCTATTTGGATTCTTTAATCTGTGTCAACAGCATTCACGATTGTTTTTTCTTGTTTTGTTTTTTTTAAAAATCAGTCTTCCATAGTGATCATTGCCCAACAAAAGGCAGGAGAAGTAATCTTCTCTTTGATCACCCCTTTCCCATTTTTTAATTGATCACCCCTACACAGCATGCTGCCAAAGGACATTGATCGTGTGGCATTTTATTTTATTGAGTGACAAAACAAACCTGAATTTAACTATTATTTATGTCGATCTTGGATCAAATCTCGCGAAGATCTGTCCATTGTTATTTGATGATAACATAGAAATGTTGTGTACCGTTGTCTCTTTCAGATATGTTCAATCTTTGTTTTGTTTATTTACAGGTAAGTGGTGCAGCCTTCTATGTGGAACAAGGAGGACATTGAATTAATACCCCCAACACAGCCTTTAGGTCAGTCATCTATGTATGTATGTATGTATGTATGTATGTATGTATCTATCTATCTATCTATCTATCTATCGTCTCTTCCCACGTATCTCGCTCTGTCCATATCTATGTTAGTTCATATCTATCTATAATCTCCTTCGTCTCTCTCTGTTTCTGTCTGTCTGTCTGTCTCTCTCTGTCTGTCTCTCTCTGTCTGTCTCTCTGTGTCTCTGTCTCTCTGTGTCTCTCTCTATCTCTGTCTGTCTGTCTGTCTGTCTCTCTCTCTCTCTCTCTGTCTCTCTCTGTCTCTCTCTCTCTCTCTCTCTATATATATATATATATATATATATATATATCATTATCCATCTATCTATCTGTCTATCTATCTCAGTATGGTAATCCCTTCCTAGCGGACCAACGACTTCATTTTGTTTGCATTTAAATCTATTTGTACCTGTCTTTTTGCTCACGTGCCTGTCTGCCTATGCGTGTATCACCTTTAAGTGTAATCCCTACTAATCTTCATAAGTCACAAGTGAATACTTCAGCTTTTTTCTACTTACAAGCATTAGGTGTCTATTATTTGCCAACGTAACTATAGAAACGAACTACCTGACTGAAAGAGGTTGGGTAACCTAACACCTTAGTCCCTACCCAGAGATGAGTACAAGGGTACATGAATGTTATGAATCTGCATTTATCCGCTGTAATGATGCTATTTACCCGGGCTTGTCTAAATGAAGGCAACGGGAGCGAATTCGAATCCTTCAGCCGAGGAGACTGTTGTGACAAAATCTCCCCCTGTCAAAGCAGGTTCTTGTATAGTCCTGGGCCAGATGTCTTGGATAAGCAAAGAAAAACATATCTCAATACGAAATATGATTTCTGGGTGTGGCTAAAATCAAAGCCCTCAAATGAAGCGAACCCTTTTATCCATATATATGAAATGCAGTATGTATCCACGTAAACAAATTCTCAGAAGGCCTCCGAAGAAGACACCCGAAGAAGGCCGGAGGGCACAGTGGAAACGTTGTACCTATAACATCAAAGATGACTCTAGTCCAAGTAGTTCACCAAATATCTATCTATCCGCTTGCGTTAGTATAACTTAAAGATGGCTTGAGCTATAGCCACCACGTATTCTGTAGTTACTGAAGGGACACTGGAGCCTATCAGTTTTCTAAATTAAAAAAAAGAAACACCATGAGTCAGCTTTCGAGTTCTCCTCGGTAGTAATGATATGATTCACTCGTATCTATATATCTATCGATAAAATACTAAAATTCTGGTTCTGTTTAATGCTATGTGACCTTCCAGTAGCCGGAACAATACATTGTAGCCAAAGATATGTAATTAAGTTAACGCCCCTCACCCATCTCTAACAATTCCAATCTCTTATTAGGGCCAAATGCCCCATTTTCAACACTCGCAGAAACTAGCTGAAAACCAGCTCGTAGATAGAAGTGATAATTCATCAGTAGGTCAGGACAAACCATCGGTATACTTTTGCTGAGCACAGTGTCCACAGACAAACACTCCGAATTTGCTAAATCTATTTGCATAGTCCCTAAATTTAAGTTAGCAATGTCAGGTGACTTGTAAATTCCTTCGCTTGTAATATAATATCATTAATCTAAAGGCAGACGATTCACTCGTACCGAAGTGCAGTTCGCCGGCCTCTGTAAAGACAGCGAATTCGATCGGAATTTGCAAGTTCACGAGACAAACTGACTTCTTCGATTGTTTAGCGTCAACTTTGTTGCCGTGAATGTCGTGTGCGTTGAACTATCACATTTTTTTTCCTGTACGAACTTGTGAATTTCTGGTCTGTCTGTAATGTAATGTTAATCGAATGGGATCCTTCATGCAAATATACTTAAACCTGATAAAGATGTGTAATTTATTCTTGAACATTTTATATTTAGCGAGTAAACAAACAGTCTGATAAAAGTAACCTTGGCCAACATCAATATATAACTATGAACTGAATAGTTTTCCACATATATGAAACGCATTCTGCACAGAATGTTCAGAGATTCAACCCTAGAACAATAAGTACAGCATTTATCATGGAAAAAGCATGGAGAAGTCAGGTTAAGGTTAATGATCTCTAGGAATTATCCTTGTGCCTCTTTAGAATTTTTGTTTGGAAACATATTTCTGGGTTAGATAACTTTTCATCAACAAAACAGAAAGAAAATCAACTAATTTTGCTCCTATAGGCCTTTCTTCTGGCTAAAAAAAAAGCTATTTCAATCAAAGATTGCATTGTGTTTGAGTCCAGTGACCTTGGAGGTCAGCACTATCTATCCCATCACATATTTCTGCTCACGTTAACCCCATGTTTCAATTTAGCTTCAGGAATGCTATTTGTTCAGCTGCAATATGGCCAAAAGAAAAATATTTTACCCCAGGATTGACCTCCGCTGACCTCCAATGATCCTGCACCATCTACTCTGTTATCATTTTCTCATTGGTTACATACCAATTTACTTAAGAATGTAATTGTTTGGCTTGCAAAATGTATGTATGTATTTTGATGGGCAACATTTTACAATGAGTGAATGGATACTACATTGTGGCCCTTGGCCGAAGTGGTACTTTGATCCTTGGCGAAGGTCACAAATACTACATCCTGATCCTAGGTAGAGGGATCAGGAGCTACACTTCAATCCTGAGCAGAACCAACAAATACTCTGGATGCCGGTCTATACGTAAATAATCACGTTATTTTAAACTTATGTACGATTTAGAAAAATAATCAATGAACTTAATTATTTTTTTAATGATATCATAATGGATATCTTTCATTCGTGGCTATCGTGCATTTTATATGTACAAGAAAAAAATGAATCCTGTTAGAAAGAAAAAAGCGAAGAACCGGTCCGAAGTTTGTATGGATGAATGAATGAAAATGGTCCCCGTTCTGTCTCTACAGACAATGGAGCGAAACCGGAGTGTCCTCTCCCGGGTGCATACCCGGGCGAAGCGTACGGAGATCCTGGGATGTTTGGTTGCCAGAACTTCACTTTTCATCCTCTCTGATGGTGTCTAGAGGAAAGTAGAGATCGATGTGTCTGGCATCAGCTTGGCTGCAGGAGGAATCAATCCGCCTTAAGGGGCTCACTTGCCCTTCCCCTAGACTGGTTGCCTTCTCAAAGCTATAGAGTCTAATCTGCCCAGCTATTTTACCCTTAACTGAGTTGGATTCGTGCCTTTCCCGAGGGCATTAGTACGAAGTGATAATAAACAGCACCGACTGGTCACCGATTCCATTGTCCGCGCCGATACCGCTAAGCCAATTGTACTGACTAAGTTTATTCAATGATATCAATAATGATATAATATATATGCTTAATAACCTTATATTGAAGTATTTATTCGCTTCCTTACAGAGACAAATATGACATAAGGGTATTTTTAATAAGGGGTACGACTTGAGTACGGGTGAGCCATGCTGAAAATTGCCCTGCCGCCGCGACCAATGTCTTGAAGGTATCAAAATAACTCCCAACCTTCCCATAATAGTGTAATGGAGAGGTGTTGCCCTGGTGTTGAGATTCTCTGGACCAGGCTCATCTCATTCATGCCACGCCATGCCATAATACGAGAACCCATCTGATTCCAGACCGACGTCCAAGTAGAATAGTGTGGTACAAGGCCCAAAAGAGAGAAATATGAATAGAAAGATTATGTTGCACCAAGCTAAAAAGTCCTACCTTGATATTCGTTATTCAAAATCCTTCTCAGATCGA
>OY735229.1:5371373-5406373 GCA_963457665.1 Thysanoteuthis rhombus
TCCATCTCGATTCTCTCTGCCCTAATAGACATTGTGGTGGGGGTGGGGGCAACTACAGATATGTCAAAGTTCTCCCATCGGTAAAATCCTCGCTTATTAATTTGTATCAGATTATCAACCCCCTATTTATTCTGATCCCTAGGCGATTGAGCACCCAATAGTAACCCTACAACACTTTTATCACATCGTGTTACTTCAAATGATCGTTTTCTCCAATCTCTCTCTCTCTCTCTCTCTCTCTCTCTCTCTATATATATATATATATATGCTATTTACTTTCACGCAAATATCGTGTTATGTCTTTGAAGATGACATTTTTAGTTCCGCATTATAACGTTTATGGATTCCTCTCAATCAAGTTATACATTTTAAGATAAAGGCCTCTCAAGTAAAAAAAAAACACAAAAACAATTGCAATCTGATATGAACAGAATGGAAGCAGATTTTTCGCACATTTGCGAATAGATAAAAAGGCAGATAACTCTTTCTTCGCATTTGAAGATTATCTTCCTTAACAAAGCATTCATGCTCACATTTCTGTGGTGCTGTCATCTGGATAATCTACTCCGGATTCCTAGTGCTTCTAGCCTTTTTACTAGGTTCTTGGGGATTGCTACCAGGGCTCCGACCACTATTGGCACTACCGTCCCATAACTTCTTCATCTCCCTGACCAAGTCTAGATATTTATCTGATAAATAAAAGATTGGCAACAATACTTCACTGGACCCCCTTTAAAAATGTCTGGGAGATTTGCACGGATTTATTGATAACATCAAGATTCTTCAGAATCTCTATATATCTAGATTTTTTCTTATAGTATTTTAGAAGATTTCCAGTTGAAAACGCCTGTGATGTCATAAATAGAAGTTATTCTGATCATACTTATTCTTAAATGGGATTTTTTTTCTATTGCCTTATGGTTATCGCTAGAGGCTGGGTGACAGTAAGTCTCCTCAGGTCTTCAGCCAACATCTCTTCTCTCCTTCGCCTTTCACGCCAGTGCTGTGGTTCACATCTCTGCTTTCATTTTCCTTCCTCTGTTTGGCCACTGCTAACTATTATTATCATCCCTCGATTTTCCGTCTCGTTCCTTCCTTCCTTCACTTCCACCTCCGCCAATAAAAGCGAATTGATTCTGTTAATGCTCGTTTCCAGGCTGGCCTTTCTTCTTCTTCTTCTTCTTCTTCTTCTTCTTCTTCTTCTTCTTCTTCTTCTTCTTCTTCTTCTTCTTTTTCTGTGCACTGGAACAACTGGAAAGTTTCCAAGAAACTTCATTCGTTCAATTTTGCTCAACCCTTGGGTTTAGGAAAGACGAGATGGGAGCTACACTGTCACGGATGGCAAGACGGTAAGGAAACGCTCGAGCAGAGAGAGGTTGAAGTTTTCTCGGTCTTATCATGCGGGCTAACTATCATAGCTAGCAAGATTATCCGCTCTTGCCCGGATTAGATATGAATCTGACGTCATTAGTGATCGTTGCAAATGGATGCTATCCCAGTTAACGAGGTTAAATCAATAAGTCGGTAGCCTGACACAGTTATTAGCTGAAAATTCACTGCGTAATGCCCCATCGATGGGAAAGCTCTGCGTTAAGTGATTTATGGGGGAAGGAACATCTGGAAAGTTCGATATAATCACTCAATCCGGGCGTTGTTTTGAAAAAAGGTATTGCGTAATGGGATACACAGCAGAGCCCGCTTAAAAGAAAATAAGCAGTATCAATTGGCCGTGTAATTTGATTGACAGCTTATGGGCGTTGTTGGTGTAGGCCTGATGCGAGAGAAAGAGGCTGACGACGTGAGCGACTCTCCCGCTGGGTTGCCAGATGTCTTTTGCCGCTCAAGACCAACTTTGTACGGTCTTGGGACCAAATCAAGTGGCTTCTGTACCAAGATGATTTAATAGCTTGAAATCCATCATTAGACTAATCTTGAAGGGAAAATGGATAAAAACAAGCCCGACTGCTGCAGGGTCAAACTCTACTCCTAATTTTATTCCGACTGAAGATGATAATAACAGTGTGTATATTCCAAAGATCGCAATCAATATCTTTCGTTTACATCAGAAAAGACACCAGATTCGGAAGATAAGATTAGATCGTGAAAATTCTCTTATGATGCAGAAGTACTCAAGAGTTACCTCCTTTAAATTAGGTGAGGTTTCTTGTTGTTCTTACTGCTACGATGGAAAACAAGATCATCTCCAGCTCTCAACTTGGACTGAAGTTCGACAATACGTTTATTTTATTTATTGTTCGTGTATATTTATGTTATATCATATGTTTGTAAGGGATGGTTATCTTATGTAAATTTACATTTCGGTACCAATTTTTATTTCTGGAACTAAATAACTTTGTTCGGGGCCCTGAAAAGTACCAAATGACATGATTGCTCTCCAACGTCATGAATTCAGGCCCTGTAGTGTACCACAACAACTGAACCGTTCAGAGCTGGAACTATGGTCATTTTTGCCTGTGAAAGACGAGATGATGAGAAAGGTAGCGAAATCAACCTCACTTAAACTTCTTTATTTCATCTTGTGTTGAAACCATGTACAGAACTAATTAAGTCAAGTGGTTTTAAGGAGTGTATAAATTCTGCCTTTTCATAACCGCAGTGAAAAGATTACTAGAATTCTGTGTATTTGAAGAGCGCCAGGAAATAAAAATTTAGTAATCGACCGAGAAGTAAAGTAATTTGTGCCCTTACACTGGCTAAGTCTTCACCCTCCCACGATTAGGCTCCACAAATCGCCTCACTATTTATTCGGCCCGTCTGCGATACTGGAATTGGACTAGCACCTGAAGTAGCATCACTCGCTACGCCCTATGCTATTTAACCCATAGGTAGGGGAAGGGCTGGATTCATACCTTTCCCAAAGGTATCAGTGTTAAGTGAACACAAACTGTCCCAGCCAGAGTTTGAACTCAGTCTGCAGAATCTATTCTCCGAACCGTTACCCGCTTAGGCACCCAGGACATCTTGGTATTTGAAAGCATCAGCAGTCTTTCCAACTCCAAAAAAATGTCGCGCTAAATCCACTTTGAAAGGGCGTCAAAACACACTGATAATATTAATAGCTATTTTAAGGTCATTCCAATAGCTGAAATGGCAAGGATATAGCAGAAATTGGCTGAAATTACCGGAAAATAGCGCTTAAAATAGGCCATAACTAGCGCTGAATGTTGAATTTTCGCGCTACCAAAACAAGAAGCGCGCTATATTTAGCACAGAAAGCGCTAATTTGGTATCACTGAGCATCAGAAAGTTTAGAAATCTTCTGACAAAAAATAAAAGATTTCTAAACAGGGCGGCGAAAGCAACACCATGCAGTAAATATTTTTTTTCTTTTAATGTAATCAACCATAAAACTTGTGTGAGTAAATAGTTATTGTTGGCGGCAAAAGTTAGGAGAAACGATGCAACCATCTGATATAAACGCCAAGGAAGGCCAAAGAACGAAGAAAATGTTTTGAAATCAGATCTTTGTTTGTCATGTTTTCTCCGGGAGATAAATTCAAGAGACTTGTTTTTGCTCTATTCATTATCCACCCATCCTAACAATATCTACCGTCACTTGAAAACGTGGCTGATAACAAAATCCCGAAGCCGTCCATCTACCAGTATATATTTACGACAGCCCATTCCATTTCCAAAAGTGAAAGGGCTTGATAGCCATGAACGCTATTCTTTCGCATCAAGTTGAAAACACCTTCAGTATTTGCTATTAATAACAGCCTTCCTCGTGCGTATCTTCTTCCCGACCTTTAGAATTCGCTGAGTATTTCGTTTTTTTTTTTTTTTCGACTTGTTTGAAGCATTCTTTATCGAACAGTTGCATTAACGGTAGAGGCACTTCTCGTGGGGTCATATTGCTGACCAGGGGTGGATTAAGCTAGTGTAGCTCTCCTAGCATATGTCAAAGTAATATGAATTCTTCAATTTGCTTGCGCAGCTGGATAATTCAACAACTATATCTGACATTTCAGAATTGTATTACTCTGTTTTTGTTTCAACTTTTGTGCAATGGCTAAGACTTCAGTTTCAAATACCTTCGTATTTATGTGTTGTATATATATCACATTATTACGGTGGTAAAACAATGACTCTAATCAAAGGCGATTTTTTTTTAATTTGAAGGCAGTATAGTGCAAGAGGAAATGCACAATTACTGAATCGGAGTTGATAGCTGGCAAATAGTCTGCACGGGGCCCTACAAATAGCGGGGTCCGTAGCATATGCGACTTTTGTTGCATATTCAAACTGGCACTGTTGGAGTGCGTCGAAAATCAGCGAGTGATGCGTCGTATTCGTCTAAAATATCCAATGAGAAACTTCTGGGTGTATAGGTACAGCTGAGAAAAAGGACTGTAGACGAAAACGTAGTGAATCATGGATGTAATTTTACTTTACCCCCACGAGAAAAAGAATGCGAACACGAAATGTAAAAAGTGCCACAACTCATTATAATCTGTATCAACGGGGAATACCTGATTTGGGGGCTAGAAAATATAATCGTTAGGAAATAAAGGTTGATCAATCTTTTTGCGCGTGAGCACCACTAAAGGACCTCTTTCCTACCTTCTTGCAGCCCTCTTTGTCTCTCTGTCTCTGTTTCTGTACCCCTTTGGCTCTCTGTCGTCCAAATAAATACGGTTCTTTTATCAGTTGTTCGTCTGCTTGAATTCGCCAATCACTGTTCCAGATGCCGCCACTACGCACGGTATTACCGTACAGCAAATCTTCTTCTGGAATAGGCCCTCGTACGAAGTATGGGTTTCACGTGTATGTAAGAAGCAAACGTTGTTATCATTGTGTGAGATGATCACTGGTAGGAGAAGAGACTCAATTCTTCAGGAGTGAGTGGCATGTTTTATTCAAAGGCCCGAAGAATTCGTACATCGGGAAAAAAAGTCCTCAGAGTTATGTTCGGAATGTTGACTCTCCGATTGGCGGAGCTTTGTTATATATAAAGGCAGCATTCCAATCGCAAGATTTCAAAGACAGTGGCATCGCTGGCAACGTCCCAAGCAAAAAAAAAAGGGCGGGAGTGAAGTAATAAGAATTCTGAGAAGTAATAAGACTTCATCGGAATCAAACGGAAACAAAAGAAATGTTGCATTCCAAGAATAAATCGACTGAATTTTCCGAATGTCTTTCGTGTTTCATAACAGTTGGAGAGAAAAAAAAAGAACGATGCTTAAATTCATTTAGACATGAAACTTGGGTAAAAATAGCTTTGAAAATCAGGGACCGTCAACCAAAACTGTCGCTAGAACTGTCAATATAGGTCTCTTCAGTTTTTAAGTTAGTCTGGTCTGCTAGCTACCTATGTATATATCGCGCCTACAATCCCAATCAATGGAGCTAAGGGGTTGAAAATATCAACATTCACTCATTATGTGCAGGAAAAAAGGCCTTTTGATTTTTTTTAACCTGCCCTTCCCCTAAAATAGGTTTTTAGTGGACGGTTCAGTTTACAATGTAAGTTTATGCTAAATCGCCCCCTTGGTTTGCGTCCGGTTGTGCTTGCGCTTGTTAATTTTTTAATAGGACTTTCTAGTGATCACGGCTGACAAAATCGAGAGAAGTAACTTTTTCATTGATCACCCCCTCTTTTTGCAATTTTGCTTATTTATCACCACGAACAAGGCTTGCCGCCAAAAAAACGTTGGTCACTCGAGGTTTCTGCTGACTCACTAACCAGACTTATTTTTCTTTTTTTCCCAAAACTGTTATGTGAGAATGAAGATCATCTTTTGTGGGCAAATAAGTTGTAGTCCTTTCATTGTTGAACTATCAACTCAGCAGCCTTATCCAGCTAGCACTGGCTATCAATACAAACGAGTGATTCTGGAAGAGGAGACATTTGGATCCAAGGGGAGGAATTGCAATCAGGGGAGGAACGTATACTGCGAAACGTAATGATAATTTGAAATGAGGACGGAATTCTGAAAACCTATTTATTTGATTTGTGTTTTGGTATTAGAGTCATATTTATGAATAAATTTCACAAAAGCAGTTTTATAACAAACATTTTATTTCCTTTGTTCGAAAGATTTTCTCTACCCTGCGGTATTTTCGTCAGTTCAAAATAAATAAAGTGTGAGTGTGTTACAAAACGATGGTTTTGTGAAATTTATCCATGTATATGGAACTACCAAAATATAACTTAGCATACAATACACGGGATCTCATTAAATCATTGGCTGAGAAAACGTATCTGTCAGTTTATTCATATCAATTTCACTATGTTCATATCTATTATCTATCTATCTATCTATCTATCTATCTGTCTAAGCCAGTCTATCTGTCCGTCTGTTTGTCTATCCCAATTCGTTTGCATCTAAATATCTGTCAGTCTGTTCGTATCTATCTCAGTCTGTTCGTATCTCTCTCTCTCTCTCTCTCTCTCTCTCTCTCTCTATATATATATATATATATATATATATATATATATATATATATATATATATATATATATATATATATATCAGTCCGTTCGTATCTATCTATCTGCTCTGGAAAAGGCCTAGGTCCAAATCCGCCCTGGAACTGTGTTACTCAATCTCCACTTTTCCACGCTTTTGTAATATTCAAGTGATCGTAAAATCCCCGATCACCATGAGGTATATCGATTCCACCCTTTTACAAACGCACACACACACACACTGATGTCGCTTATCTATAACATTAACACCATACCTCAAGTATTCATAAATGAAATGAGATAAATATTTTCAGAAAATAAGATATACATACAAGCACCGCCATACTTTATCTAATAAACTGTGACTTTTCTTTGTCTGTAACAATGGATTCTTCCATTTATCATCTATCAATCTATCTATCTATCTCAGTCTCTCATACCTATCTTCTAGCTCATTTTATCTCTCTCTCAATATATATATATATATATATATATATATATATATATATATACATATATATATATATATATATATATATAATATGAACTGTAGAGAGTGAGACAGACTCATAATTTGAAGTTAGGTTTATTCATCCGTAAATGTTTTCAATATATATATATATATATATATATATATATATATATGTGTGTGTGTGTGTGTGTGTGTGTGTGCGTGTGTGTGTGTATACACCGATCTTCTTCGCATCTAATCTTGCAAACAAACATTTGGCCTGCATAATTTCGCTTCACCCAGAGCGCATAACCTTTTGTCCGATTACTTGTAATTTGATAATCTTTGCCATTGCATAATGCAACCTGCAACTCAGAGTTTAAAAAGGCATTGGAGAAATAAAAAAATAAAAAAAAAACTGCCTTTAATTGATCCCCACCCCTATCTACGGTTTGGGTTTGTCGATTCAGACTCATCAGGATGCTTTCCATTTACATTCAGAAAAGTAACGAAATGTTAGACTCTGAAGTGTTAATATTCCGATGTATAAATAGTATTTTCATTCTCTTTAACCTCTCAAGGGCTCCTGCATATTTCTTGAAGGTTATGTTATGTTCTAAACATGGTATCTTTCGATGATCCAAACTCTTCCGAGATTTTTCAAGGACTCTTCTACCTTGTGTTTCAAAACATCAACAGATGTTCGTCTGCTTCTGGCCCTTATTCTAATGAACAATTCCCCGTCCTTGACTCGCTTAAACCAGTTTTCGGCCGTACGGTCAGATATTGTTTCATTTCTTTCTACTAGCTAAATTTTCCAAACTGTTTTAGTGGTTTTGAGGCTCAGTTTGAAAACTTGCCAAAGTCTCAATGCTTAAATCCAGCATTCTAACATCTTAAATGAGTACAGCAGATAAATAAGGGTAATGATATGGCATACATATGATAATAACATCGAAATATAATAGAGTCAGAGATAATGTTTGGATGGGAACATGAAATAAGCATTGGAGTGAATGTCTTTGAAAATCAAAACTTCTTTTGAGATAACCTAATATTTAGAGGCAAATTCTGTAAATACTTGTGTATGAGTCGAATTTTTAGTACCAAATATTCAGGAAAAAATTCGAGGTCTGTCCGGAGCAGAACGAACCATTTTGAATATCATAATGACTTTTAGCTTCAAATTTGAAAGAAATATTCACCGGTTACTATCGACGAACAATCGAGGGAGGGAAGGAAGGGAGTGAGTGTGGAAGGGGAAGGAAGGAAGGAACTGACTGAATTAGATAGATGTACAGATAGATAGGTTGATAGATCAGGTATAGGGGAACGGCCCTAGATAGATAAATAGAAAGAAATTGAACATTCATTCATCTATACAAACATATGTTCATAGAGAAAGAGAGAGATTGAAGAGACAACCGAAAATGAAAGGAAATACAGTGATAAATACCTATATAACGTACATGTGTGTGTGTGTGTGTGTGTGTGTGTGTGTGTGTGTGTGTGTGTATAGAGAAAGAGACAGAGAAAAAGAGAAGGGTGCGTATAGACTGAGGTAGAAAGAAAGGAAAGGACGAACGAATAAACGAATTGATAGATAGATAGATAGATAGATATGGATAGACCGAGATGAATAGTATATGGTTAACTGATTTAAATAACGTTCCTTTTAATGGTGAATATGTAAAAGGCTAATGACAGGGATGACCATAATGTTGCTGGGCCAATCTTTCAGATTTTTAGGCGACTAAAAGGATTCAACTCGAAGTTCTGAAAAGCCTAACTCTGGTGGAAGAGAACTAGGAAAGAGGAGTGTTTTTTCTATTTGACCAAATTCTTCAACCGAATCTCTTAGACGCCACTGACAACATTACACAGACAATTGACGTTTTGTAAACCCTGTCTCCATCAATAATTATTCCAATGACATCAAATAGATAGATATGAACAGACATAAATGGATAAATAGATAGATAGAGAGACAGATATGAACAGACATAGATAGAAAGATAGGATTAGGATGGATAATGAAGCAGAGATTAGAATGTAAGAAGGAAGGAAAAAAGAGAGAATAAATACACTAGACAGATTGACGTTTTTCATCCAGTCTCAGGCAATAATTATTCCGCTGACATCTGAGACTCATCACTTGATCAAATTTCTGCACTTCAACACAAAATGGTTGCCTCTTCTCCCGCTGCGTGTACGCATGCGTAAAACGAGAACCAATTAAGTTTCGGATGAAATATACTTTTCGCACTCAAAGACTGACTGCTTTGAAAAGGCACATATTTTGCATGACACCGCAGGAAAGTAATTTTTTCATTAAAACAAGTAATGTTCTGTGCTTTTGATCTCCAAAAAAGTTGAATAAAAGAAAAAACATATTTTTTTTCTTCAAGTTTTGATAGTTACTTCACATAGAAAAAACAAAAAAATGTTCTATTTTCAATCGAATGTAGTTAAAAAAAACAAAAACAACGAATACATTATTTTCGAAAGTTGATTACCCTAAAAAACCAAGTAGTTTTTGTGCTTTCAATCCAATTGCACAAAAAGTTATTTACCGACAGAAAAACAAAAGCTACTTTTAAAAAAGTATCTTTTGTGCTTCGATCGAATTGTTAGAAGACTTGAAAATTAGTTTTTCTCAAAACTAACGAATTTACAATGGTCTCTATGGAGTGGAAGCAAGATTTTTTTTTTTTTATAAATTACTCTATCGAATATTCGATTTAATCAAATCTTAATCCAGGGATGGGGAGCCGTTTTAGCATGATGTGTCAAAATTTCATTTTTTTTTAATAATCCTATTTTCGACTTATATATATTTTAGTTCTAGGTATGTTTTTAGGGGTCTATTATTCTCATATATTCATAAAATCAATGTTTAGATATATCTCGAAAATTTCAAATAATACTTATAAAAATAAGATGATAAGATGAAATCTAAGAAGGTTTTTATTCAAACTACATATCGTGTCACCTAAAACCTACGCGTTATAGGTTCGCCATCATTGTCTTTACAAAAAAATTAAAACAGATATGAAGTTACAATTTGATCAAAAAACGGATAACTATTTTTTTTTTCGCACAAAATTATGAAAAAAATGTTCATTTCATCCAAAGGATATGGAAGAAATTGTTACACAAAATTTGAAAAAAAAATGTTTGCGTCTTTAATGACACATAAATTCCTTTAAATAGCATTCCGAATGAGATCTTCTTCACTGATCATTGCTTTTATATAATGTTTTGACGATTCCAATATCTCTCTATTGTTTATATCTGATATTCGACTTTTTTGTGAAACTGGAATGGAAACACAAAAAATACTTGAGTAACTAATAGAAGCATATTAGCATGGTAATGTAAATCCATTTGTAAAAAAACAAATGAAAGTTTATTTTCTTATCATCTTCTTATCTTCTTATCATCATACGTAATTTGATCCGCTTTTTTAATAAGTATATTTCTGCACTAAAAAAAAATGGTACAAAGTCCAAACTACTCTGATTTGTTACACCAAAACTACTTGAAGTAATTCAAGTAAATATATTTTGAGAAAAACTTATTAGTTTATGTTTGTCAAATCGGGGTGAGCTTTTGTTGGTTTAATTTTATTAGTTTATTCTGAAATGAGAGAAATTTTTCTTCAATTTTTCTTCAAAAAAGTACCATTTTTTTTTTAGTGTATGGCGATTTTTCAAGATGGACTAAATATAGGTCTACAGGTACATATCTATTTAGCACCCCCTGTCCCAATGTATTTATGAGTGTGTGCAACCCCTTCGGCTTTCCCTTCATCTCATAGCTTCCATATATCAGTCCGTTATTGTTCTCTGATGTTGGAGGAACTGCGGTTGGCCTGCTTGCCTGGCAAATACCTTACGATCAATACACTTGCAGCCTCACAATACAATTATGATAATCAATACGTTGTAAGAAGCTGCAATGTAGAGATACCAGAGCTCCCAACCGATAGGCGTCATTCCTATGGATATTTTACTCTAGCTTAATATAGTAAGTTAGGGAATGTGGATAGGAAGTAGCCCCCCCATCCCCCAACACACATACATATACATATGTATAAATATACTAAATTATCAGCTACCATATATATATATATATATATATATATATATATATATATATATATATATATATATATATATATATGTATATATATATATATATATATATATATATATATATATATATATATAATTTATATATATATGTATATATATATATATATATATACATATATATATATATATATATATATATATATATATATATATATATATATGAGTACTGATAGGCATCCAAATACAAAGACGTAATACGAAGGTCAAAACCGAGACGACGTGACCCAATTAATAATCAAAGACTAGTCTGGAAAAAAGGAAAAAGAAAGATAGAAGAAATATCGAACCGATCTCAAATTGAACAAATATTAGTCACACACAAGCACACACACACACACACACACACACACACACACACATATATATATATATATATATATATATATATATATATATATATATATATATATATATATATGAGGTGCGTGCAAAAGTTCCCAGTGCTCTCTTCAAAAAATCAAGAGACTTCTGAATAAACAATTGAAATCAATTTTACTGAAGACTTTTGAACACATCATATATATATATATATATATATATATATATATGTATATATATATATGTGTGTGTGTGTGTGTTTGTGTGTGTGTGTGTGTATGTATGTATGATACAAATCAAGAATACAAAATAATATCATACAATGCAATATCCAATGTGTGATGGGTTTATTTCATGAGGTTTTCGATACATTAAATATTAAGTCGATTTAGAGAAGAGCTTTAAAAATGATGAGATGAAAGACAAAGGATAAAATAGACAGCCCCCCCCCCGAAAAAACCCTCCTAAATAAGGATCTAAAATAATTTGAATCATTCGCCTGAAGAATCCTAAACAGAGCAGAAACATGAACGTATTTGTGTAGCAAATCCCATATCTCATAATATATATATATATATATATATATATATATATATATATATATATATATATATATATAAAATGGGTATTTAGGCAGCAATCCTTCGTTACTGCAAGTTTGATTGAATAATATTAACCTGGGATTTTTTCCAATCTTTATGTTGGTTTGTTTACCTACAAGAGAACGTGTGCCATAACGCAGTGTATCTAAGTATTCAGTCATTGTTGAGGACCTGAAAAAACTGGTGTTAATTTTTAGAAAATTTAAATAGCGTCCTATTCAGCGCAAGGCATTGTTGTTTTGAGGTAGAGTCGTAAGTCAAGTGATGGACGAAAGCATTCCTTGTGGGAGGGGTTTTTCAGTTGTTGAATATATATATATATATATATATATATATATATATATATATATATATATATATATATATATATATACTGACTGGGGTACCCGGGGCAGTAATCAAAAGGTCAGTTACTAAATTCTAACACAGTGGTACTCAAAGCAGAGATTGCAACCCTTCAGTTGAAATGCTAAAATTGATCTATTTTTAAAATCCCGAGTCGACCAGACCTCAAATTGACCTCTAGACGTCACCAGAGGTCAGCACTACCCATCATATGTTCATCCTGGGGTCAAATTACCCCTGTTAACAAGTGCGACAGTCTTCGTTATATTTGAAAATGTATGAAATTGACCCTAAATTGACATTTAGATGTCATCAAAAGTCAGTGCCACCCATCCCATGTTCATACTGTAGTCAGCATTGGAATCCATGGGGTGCAACCGTGTCTGTTAGATCTGAAGATGCCAAAAATTGACCTTTTTTGAAAATGACAAAATTGACTTGACCTTTAGAGGTCATCAGAAGCCAACATTTTTTTTTTTCTGAAGGTCAGATGACCTCTGTGCACAAAATTGCAGAACTATGCCGCCTTCTCCCTCTCAAAATAGACTTGGCCCTGAATTGACCTTTCAGAGGTCACCTGAGGCCATCGCCACTTATCATATGTTACCTTCGTACACAAATTTGCAACTTTTAGGTGGTAGCCGTCTACGTTATATTTGAAAATGCCAAAATTGACCCGACCCGAAATTGACCTTTGAATGTCACGAGAAGTTACTGCCATCTAGTCTTTGTTCATCCTGGGCACAAGTTACCCTTATACACAAATTATTTGTGGGGTCTGCAGAGCCCACGTGCTGCTTCTGCACACATATACATGCATATGAATAGACGGAGATAGATAGATAGATAGATATGAACATACCGAGAAAGAAGGAGAATGATTGAGTATGTCTCCGCTCCTTTGTTATGTGGTTCTACATTCAAATCTACATGCCACAGATATGTTATACGTTTCGTTTCGCCCCGTTTCGTTTCGATACGCGCGTGCTCTGAAGCCGGTCCGATTTTTCAAGACAACAGCTTTCTATCGATCTTGCCCGTTGAAGTTACTTGAACAAAAGCGGAATGCTCGCAGTGCTCATGCAGCAATAAATCTCACTCGATTATTTTGGGCCGACATCGAGTGAGCACAGAAAGCCGAAAAGAGAAGCGGCTGATATCATACAACATGCCAGTAGAGGAGTTTTATATTAGGGGTTGCCAAAGCGCGGATCGCAAGCCAGCCGCAGCCCTTTGATATTCAATGCGCAGCTCGTGGTTATAAGTTGCCCGAGCTCCTTTTCTCATTAAAGATAATATAAATGGTAAAAGATAGAAGGAAAAAAAATCAAGCTTTATAAATATTTATCGGGTGTGAATTTGTTATTGCATGTGGCTCTTACATTAAGCAATTTTGGCCACCCCTTGTATATTATATGGAATTCATATGCTATCTTTCCCTTTGATTATACCTCTTTCTATTCTTCCTATTTACCCAGACCCCCACGAAAACAGGATGTCGCACGAAGTTGGTTCAACGTGGGGAATCTCACACTCAAACGTGTGAGGTGAGAACCTCCTCATAGAATCATTTTTTTTTAAAAGAGCTCAGCCAACATATTTGCTTTGAGATCAGAATACTTGACTTGGTCACAGGGCAAATCCTGATCCAACTGGTCAAGGTTACTCTGATCAGTGCCAACGATGTTGCACCTGGGCCTGTCTGGTCAGAAATGATCTTCTAAATATAAAGTTGAGTGATCAGCAAACTGCATTTTTGAGCTTAGTTTAGCCTGGCAAAGAACTATGCAGGAAGTGGAAAAAAATTGTGGCAAGCCAATTATTCAGTAATATATATATATTTTGATACACACTCACACAGCACACACCACTGATGATGGGAAGAATCCCGAAACATGTATGGACTATTGACATATAAGGATTAATAAACCTTACCACCAAACACTTCACTCCCGAGTCTGTCTCACTCTCTAAAGTACACATTATATATATATATATATATATATATATATGTGTGTGTATATATATATATATATATTTATATATATACTTATATACATATACATATATACTTATATATGTATATATATGTATATATATATATATATATATATATATATATATATATATATATATATATATATAGTACTCCTCATAAGTATTTGGACAAATAGACGTTTTGCTTCAAATCGCTTGGGTTAGAGGGTTAAAACATGAACTTTACGCTAGAAGAACTAAATCTTATTGCAATCAACATAACAAGGTGTGCATTTAGTCATATTTTGTGGTTCTGAAGCCCAAGTTTCTGGGAAATGTTTTTTTTAATCTTATTGTTAAATGGAAAAATACCAGTACTTTTACATCAAACGTACTGCTCTCATGTATTAACAAACACGAAATCTATTTTTATTACCAAAGATTGTTGGCACCATCAAGGATTTGAGCAGGGAACTCCAAATTAACTAGTTTGGCTATTCTTCCAAAAGACAAAGTGAGTTCGCTTTTTCGATCTCCTTGAATGGTTATGAATAAGTAGGATAGAAGAAAACTTGTTTTTCTCTTTTAACAATTTAATTCTATGGGATGAGAAATGCGATCATGTTATATAAATGAAATAAATGATAAAATAAAAGTTATTTCTTATTTCATTTAGAACAAGTGGCATTCCATATCATATATTTCACAGAGCTATTTCATCAGGATATTTAAGAATAGCTAGAGCTACTCTTGAATTTATTGATTTTATACCGCAAATTGTTTCTTTAGTTGTAAGAATGGCGAAATCAGTAAGATTTTTTGACAATTTGATAAAGCTATGACTAGACATCCTGACCCTTTTAAAACTTATCAGCCTGACCATAATGAAATAATAACAAAAATGGAAGAATATGTAAACGAAATTGTAAAAAAATTGAAGGGATAATTTATATTAAAATAGATAAATTTGAATTAAAGTCGGGAATTAGATAACAAAAGAGATTAATCTCGTCCTTTCTTTGTGTGAAAGATCACTGTATTGATTGGAACCAGGGAAAAGAGAAAATATTCGAATTTGGTTCATTTGTCTGACTGATAAGTAGTTGGACCGAGTGGGAGATCGAACATGGAATGTAAAGCAACAAATTGTCTTAGTATACCAAAGTGGATTGATTTCGTTTCAATCATTTAATCTTAATTTATTTGATAATTTAAAAAAAAAACAAATTGATGGAAGCGAGATGGATAACAACGTAGAGAAATTATCTTTAAGGCTTGTGGAAAAGCATTGTCGAATTCTTCGCTTAAAAATGTTGATAGAAAATCAACTCGAAGAGTCTTTCCTGTATAATTAGTATTCATAAAGATGATATCATGAGTTGGTTTATATGTAGTCTAATACTATAATCAACACATCGGATTTAATATTCCCATGGGTGAACACTCAATAGAAGTGACATGAACAGCGAGTCACGTCCGTTGTTATACTTACCTATCCCTCATCATTAAGTATGTTGTTTAGGTAACCTTCGTAAATAAGCCCTGTTTAAAAAAAATTAGTATAAAATATCATCTATGTACAATTCATTGTGATAATACCTTATATAAAATATTAAACTCCGTGTATGTCATAAGCTATATATTAAAATAAAAGTTGAAAGGAAGATGGTGTTTGATCAACACTGCTGGGGCGCCATGTTGATATCCTCTTAAATTCCTCTGAACAACTGATGATCCCAGCAAGAGAAAATTCACTCGTAGAACCATAATAAGAAAAGTATAAAAGGAAAATACATAGATTACATTAACAGATATTAGGAAATAAGTAACACAAAAGACTTTTTGGATTTTTAAAAATGTGTTTATCGTTTATAGCTGTAATGCTTTCTAGACGATATATTTAATGTAATAACCTATTTATATTAGTATAGAAGTTGGTAGTTACAGAATAAAACTAGCCGTTGCAGAATGTCAGCTTCCTTCTATGTATTAGAAATGTCGCCTTGTGACTAAATTCGCATTATCCAAGCAGCATCTGTCCGCTTCTGGACGAGAGCTTGCACGATTATAAACTGAAGAGTTAGTTCTGAAAATCACTCCATCAGATTTTTTCTATTCCTCCAAATGCAGAGGAAGATGGGCATTCCTTAAGGTCTGCAGTTATACAACCAGGCATTCCTATAGCCAGTTCACTTTTATCATGTTGTGCTGCACTTGGTTATTTTTAAATACGCAATTTACTCACGCATTTTCACAGAAATGTCACCGCTCTTTAGGAAACTATGACAATTACGATATTACTTCACAGACAATCTATTAAATGTCATTATCGAACGATCTGGAAAAGGCAAAGATTTTTTTTCTAAATTCTTGTACGTAGGCTGTCCGCGTCCGCCATATTGGTGTTATTTAAAAGCTTTGAAATGCTTCACTGCGTCCTCAGTAATGTATTTCAGCGATATCATTCAAGTGTAATTTCCGATGGAAAAAACAAAAAACAAAAAACAAAAACAAAAAAACATTACAATGGAAAAAATACTAAAGTAAACTCGTCAAGTTAGTCGATTTTTTGCTGTCTGTGAACTCACGATAAATTGATATTTGTACGTTTACGTCAGACGAGTTTCGCCATTGGAGTTTTAATCGATGGTAACGATTTATTGTTGGGGGAAGAAGAAGGGTTAAAACAAAACTATGTGCCGGAAGGAAATACAAGTTGACGTCCTGTCTTCTCAAGAGGGTTCCACTCCCTGGTGTGGAATCAGGGTTGTCTGTCTCCTGGACCGGTTACCAACCATATCTAGAAAGTTCTGTCTGTCCTGATTTTTACCCTTTGTTATGGGGGGTGGGGGTGGTGAGGAGATACATCCTTTCCCTTGGGCATTTGTGCGAAAAGAGCATATACGTTTGGCCCAGGTTTAAGCGATAATCATTCAGTGCTGTTGACCGTTATGCCACATGCACTTCAAGCCTGAGAGTACAACCATTTCCATTACAAGTTTTAATCACTTCTCCGATGGCCCATTTCGTACTTTTTCACAAAATATCATCGAAATTCATTAAAAATATGGATCACCATGAGCGTATATACAAACAGACAAACAAACAAACAAACAAACAAAAAACGGAAAAATATCTCCCTATCAAAAATAAATTCCTGGATGTTCAAAATTTAACCACCCATTCTTTGTCGTACTGTCCGTTCATTCCATTTACAAAGTTTCATTGAAATTCATTGGGTACTTCTGGAGAGATCTTGTGAAGAGACAGACGGGGCACGACCATATATATATATATATATATATATATATATATATATATATATATATATATATCCAACTTCGTTGGTAGAGGTAGAAAAGAAATAAAAGGAATTGTAAAATGATTGATAGTCTTTAGTATGGAAAGAAATCAGCATTCAAAACCCGAAGGCGCAACTGGTAGATATAATCGACGTTGGCCATAGCTTGAGGAGACGTTGGAATAAAAACTAGGTGAAAAATGGACGGAATCCAGGGAAATGTGTTGCTTTTTTTCCTTAACATTCTCTGCTGAAAATAAGGGAAAGGGGGTCTTATTATGTCATCACGAAGGGTAGCTATATAACCCGTAAAGCAGATCTGAGAGGCTAATTTATTGGCTCGTGTCATCAAGATTCGATGTAAGAAAGAAAGTTTTAGTTTGAGGAAACACCAGATGATGCTTATCAGTTGCTAAGTTATTCGGCCTAGTCTGGCACAAGGCTACAAGTGTGATACACCCAATAAGGATCGAAGTCACTACTGACCAGGTCAACAGGACGAAATTGATAACCATCACGCTCCGATGAATTTGTTTGGTGATCAGGACAGTCGTAAGTTTACCAACTGGCGTTTTCGGTCGGTGGTCGAGCCAGGGTAAAAGCCAGGATTTTGAATGCTGATTTTCAAGGCTGTCAAGCAGGCCTGCGATACTTGGGAAATTTGCGTAAAACGGTCGTCTTTTCTTATCCCAGCCTAAAAGCTACACCCCGAAGCTGCCTTTCTCAACCAGGTTTCCGTAAGACTCCCCAAGACCTTTTAGTGGGTTCGGCAGTAGATTGTTGAAAAAACACCCACGTTTTGCTTCATTTGTGTTTTTGTTTTTTTTAATATGATCTGTGATCCCTTTCTCGGGGACATTTGAGACCAGAGGCAACAGGATCTTACCTGCTAAAAAAAGATCAGCACCTTTATTCTCTAAATGACATTTGATAGTTTGCTTTAATCTTTAGGAAACGCTTCATATTTCACTTTTATCTGTAGACAGCCTGCTGAGTATCTTGCTTGATTTGATAGCGCCTACCCTCAGCTTTAGATCGGCTCCTCCCCATTCACAATTATCATCCCGTTATTTTACCTACATATTTGCTCAAGTATATAAGAATCATGAAAGCAAATCATTTAATGAAAGTTGATTTATGTTCATCCATATTTCTCAAGGAAAATGACTTCCACTATCCATTTTTTATATTGAATGTCATTTGGGTGAGGGGGTTCTAAAAAGGAAGAAAAAAAAAGCATCCTAGATCATTACGTGACGCTGTTTCCGCTACGGCAAACTGCGAATTCCCAGACGTCTTGCCCGGGGTGTTGGGGGGATAAATCTCCGGTTCCTCGCGGCACCTGGTCTTCCCAAGAGATTACCCATCTAGGTACGGACCGAGCTCAACGTTCTTAACTTCGGTGATCCTACGAGAACTGTTGTGCCCAACGTGTAAAACCGTGAATCTTTGAATACTCACCAATGTTGAGCAGATATGTCGACAAGCCCGGTTGCCGTTGGGAAAAAATCCACTCTTACTTGTATTCAAGATGGCGATTACTGAAATAAATTCGTAGATATTCAAGACTTGTCTGCTTGGCTCAGTCGTGAGCTAAAAACCCGAGCACAAGGCGGGTTTCCATTTAGTTAACTATAACAACAGGCGGACGCAACTAATAAATCTTTTTTATCATAAATATTCATTACTTTTGCTATCGGTGTATACGCCTGTGGGCTTCTTCTACTATTACTTAATTTTAAGGCTTGGGACTTGCGTGGAAGAAGTAATGATTGAATGACAGTTACTGTGAAGATAGAGTTGGCTGAGGAGGGAGAAAAAAAAGATGAAAGAAACGAGGGATATTAATTATAATCAGAAAGCGTAACGGTCGTAAATACAAAGAAGCTGAATAATAGTGCAAGAATTTGATGCTTCAGTGACCTTGAAAGAAAAGTGCGTTCTCTATCTAAAAGAGCAACACTCGCTGGTCTGGAGAGAACGAAGCAAAACACGATGAAAAGTCTTCTTTCCTTGTTCCTATTTCATATATATATATATATATATACATATATATGTGAGTGTGTGTGTATATATATATATATATATATATATATATATATATATATATATATATATATATATATATATATATGTGTGTGTGTGTGTGTGTATAGTGTTCTTTTTCCTTTCAAATATTTTCCATTTCAGATCAAAAGCATATTTTCCCATTTTTTGTGACTGTCGACATCTATTTTCGATTTTTATTGCCCGACATTCTCATTTTGTCTATTTTAGAGGATTTTTTTTCCCGTCGTGCAAGCCTCCTGTTTCAGAGACATAACCATTCTTCTACGTCATTCCAATGTGTCCCTTTCATTTTTACTCGTCAGTGAGCGCGAAAAATTTATGTCATGCAAATTTTTTCCCTATGAAAAAGTATGGGTGCGGTGTTGCAGTTCTTATACTATTTTGTTAAGCTATTCAGCTTTAAACGATCTTGAATTTCTTAAGCGCTTCACGCCCTTTGCTCCTTTTGAATTCATTACAGGGAATCAACATTCTTTCAATAAAAACCCCGTAAGCTATGTACAGAATTTGAATTAATATTTCTTCAATAAAAACCCAGTAAGCTATCTACAGAATTAGAATCAACATTTTTCAATAACATTCATTAAGCTGTCTGCAGAATTTGAATCCACATTCTTTCAATAAAAACCCAGTAAGTTATCTGCATAATTTGAATCAACATTTCTTCAATAAAAACCCAGTAAGCTATCTACAGAATTAGAATCAACATTTTTCAATAACATTCATTAAGCTGTCTGCAGAATTTGAGTCAACATTTTTCAATAAAAATTCAGTAAGCTATCTGTAGAATTTGAATTAACATTTTTTCAATAAAGACTCAGTGAGCTATCTGTAGAATTTGAATCAACATTTGTTCCATAAAAATTCAGTAAGTTATCAGCAGTATATGAATGAACATTATTTCAATAAAAACACAGTAAGGTATCTGCATAGTTTGAAACATGACCACAAACGTGCTTTACAAACTGAAATAGGAAATTACTGATGCTCAAATTAGCTAAGATTATTTCCAATGGGCACAATTATGATATAGTTTCATTGTACTTAAAATTACAAGTATAATAATTGTATGCTACAGCATTTTAGATTACTTACTTTTTATGAGCGCAATAATTTCCTTAGTGTGTTGGTTGTAACGTGTTTGTGCGCACGCGCACAGCTTGGAGGGAACTATATTCACGATCATTCATTCATTCTCCTCATCTTTTTCTCGATGATCTTTCTCTCTATATAACGTTCTTTCTCACTTTCTGTCTTTCTCTCGTTCTTTCTTCTTAGGATTCGTCTACTAAAACTGTCAACGTGGGTTTCTTCAGTTTTCAAATTGGTCTGGCTGTTTGGCTGTTTGGCTGGCTTTGTTTCGATCCCTTTGATAGGTCGTACCAATGGAGCTAGAGGGCAAAAAACTTGAACATTTACTCTCTATCATGTCGTGAGGTTTTGGTATGGGGATCAATATGCAACGTAAATTTATGTTAAATTGATCGCTTCGTTTATGCCCAGTTGTTTTCGGGCTTTATACTCTTTTTTTAATCTAGACTTTTTAGTGATCACTGTCCAACATAAGGCTTGGGAAGTAATATTCATTGATCACCCTTTTTTCCATTTTTTAAAAATTGATCACTCCAGAGCAGAATGCCGCCAAAAGACTACACCTGGGATCAACCATTACTATTGAGTAACTAACCAGACTAGTCTATCTTTCTTTCTCTCTAACTTTCTTCATAATTTCTTTTATTTCATTCAAGTCATAAATTGAAGTGGGGCTGATCTCATCTCATATCTATTTCAAACTAATGGACGGGAAACTAAGACTTTGATGAGACTTTCACAATTTATAGAACTGGCGAAGTTATTTTGCACTTGTTTCAAAATGGAATTATCTCATTTTAAAACCCTACTTGAAGTGCAAAGATGTTTATAGTAATCCGTGTTCTTATACATTTTGAATTCCGCATTCATTTTCGTATTCTGCACAAAAAGAATTCAAACCATTCATTGGACCTCAGACTGAACTCAAGCAAACATGACTTCATCTTACCTTAAGATTCTGACTGATCCCAAGTGAACTGCCATACCCCTTTAAAACTCCGTATCCCATCATGTATCCATTTAACCTTATTTATAGTAACAGGTCTCAAATCAAACATGATACTCTTGTAGTCGTCATTATCATGCGTCCCGGTCCAATATTGCCATCATAGAGTATGGTATGGATTTGATCCCAAAGAAAAGTATCCGAGTAGAAGTTTATTGGAAAGTTGTCATGAAATAACCAAAAGGTGAGCCAACAATGGTTTGAATTCACCTTGTATGAAATATTAGAATGAATGCAGAATCTAAAATGCATGAGAACATGTATCATTGTTTACGTCTTCGTTTCATTGAATAGGTTTTGAAAATCAAATGAGTAAATTTTGAAAAAAGTGCACAAGTTTGACACAGCTGTGCATCGACTGCAGTCTGTACAGATGTTGGATCTTAATCTATTTATTCATTCATCTTTCGATTCTTTTCATGAAGGACAAAATTCACAATTATAGAAAAGGGTTCCTATGGCTTCAGTCATTCCAGGTGGCGTACCACAAATGATCTTCATGTTTTTACAGTTGCGCATTCTGGTAAAGAATTGATATCAATGCACAAAAATACAATGGTCACACAAGGCTTAAGCAAACCACTTAAATTATATATATATATATATATATATATATATATATATATATATATATATAATCAATAATTGAGTTATCCACAGGCAGCTGTTTCGTTGTATTACAACCCCCCAGTGTGGCTATAGACTATCCATAATCCCATCCAGTAACACGAGGCTGGCATTTTACTCCTGCCCTATGCAGAACTGGACTGTCAGTAAGACTGAATTCAAGCATATTTATTTACACTCAATACCCCATCCACCACAGTGCTCTATTCCAGACTTGGAATATATATATAAATATATATATATATATATATATATATATATATATATATATATATATATATATATATATACAAACGCGTATGCACACAGACACCCATGCAAACAAAAACACAAACATAAACACAGAAAAAATTATACCGACACACATGCACATAATAAAACACACAGGCAAACGAACTCACTGGAATTCACGTAAGCACACAAGCACGCACGCACACATACACATAAACATTTATATATATATATATATATACACACACACACACACACACATATATATATGTATACATATATACATATATATATATATATATATATATATATATTTGTTGTTGACAAACTCCTACTATTTAATTTGGACTCTATTTTCGTATTTAACAACAATGACGGATGATAATGACCAGACCAAAAACGAGTGACGTCATACACGAATAACAATGACACAGTGATGTACTGAGGACAAATTCACCCCCACTTCTAGAGCTCAACTCAGGCCGACTTGTTCTTCCAGCAAGTTCTTAGCAAATCCCATTTACAGGAACTACTAGTGAAGGGGTTAAAATGTGACAGGTTGTTTTGAAATAATATTTCATGGAGAAATGAATTCCATTTTGTTTATCTTTTAGATTTTAATGAAGCAAGGGAGTTTGGCCCTAGAGCAGCCAAGCTTGTAACTTGTATTTTCCCTTTCATTTCCAGTCCTTCCTTTCAACTATCTCTTTCTCTTTTTCCGTCTATATGTATGGATGAATTTATTTCAATCTACGAATGTATTTTATCTAATTTGCAATCTGATCATCTCAATCTGACCTTCCCTCTCTCGATCCGAGTTTTATTATTAAAGACATTATCGTTTTGACAACATAATTAATGTTTTATGAATGGTAACGTCATCAAAAGATGCATTCATTAACTTGTAATTATTTAGTCAGATGCCACACATTGAACGTAAAAAATTTACATTTCGTTCAGTTATATGAATTTTATTCAAAGATAATGATTTATCTGAGTGTATACATATCAATCTATCTGTTCATCTATCTATCTATCTGTCCATATCAGCCTATCCATATCTATCCACACTGAAAATGTTACGTAGTAAAACTTGTAAAAATGACACTAATTTGTCACACGTAGATTTATTAGTCTATCTCAAAGTAATATTTATCATATTTGATCATAAATACTCTTTATAGACTTTGGGTTCCAAGCAAGTGGTGCAATCGTCAGTCCGGCTGACGATTGCATAACAGGCATGAAACTTAGTCACTGCTAAGAACCGAATTTTCAATGCACACACACACACACACACACATGTGTGTATTTGCATTACCGGTGGATGTTTACCTCAATGACAAGGGTAGCGCCACGTTGAAGTGCGACCCTATCGGTCCCAGGTTCGATTCCTGCAGAGGACCCATTTTCATTAATTGTTTATTCTCTTTATGTTGTTTTGGCCAAATGATACCTCCATCGTGTAATGATGGTATATCATTACAAAGGAGAGTTTCAATACAATATAACGCAAGTTATAATCATTCCGTCGGATCATATATTCGTTTCTTAATTACACACACACACACACACACACACACACATATATATATATATATATATATATATATATATATATATATATATGTATATATATATATATATATATATATATATATATGTATATATATATATATATATATATATATACGTGTAGCTGCACATATGTGCGTGCTTGTTGCTATACGAGTCTGCTTATAAATTTACTCACACACACACCACGCGTCTCACACATAGGAAAATATTTTGCCAATGTAGCTTTCTCAACTGAGTTACTTCCCTTACATAAATTACGTAACCAGTACTTGGTCATTAGTTTTACTAGTATGTTTTGCCCTCCAAATTAGAATTATCAAAGAGTATTGCTTTACTTTTCAACGATTTTCTTTCTAAAATTTTGGCATTGCTACTTCAGAAATTAAAGATTTTAATGGGTCATTAAGATTGACTTTAAAACCACTTATTTATTTTCAGTAAATATGTTTTTTTATCTTATATATCGAAGCTCCTCTAGAAACCTCTTTTTGAAAAGGTTCGAAATAACTTTAATCCCTACCGTAGAGTGGCAGTTCGTTAGTGCTTCTTGCGGACCCTTTTGCTGATGTAGTGAGTTCAATCCTTCATTACTGCAGCCTTACACCGATCTTATCCAAGCGTTGAAAATATGGGCGTCTAACTGAAATAGATAGATAGATCGACAGATAGATAGATTGAGAGACCGAGATAAATAGAAAGAATAGACGTTGATCGAACAGATAAATATAGATAGATAGATAGAACAAACTGATAGATAGATAGATAGATAGATAGATAGATAGATAGATTGACAGATCGATAGATAGATAGATGGATAGATTGACAGATCGATAGACTAAGTTATATACAAATATCATCATCATCATCATCATCATCATCTGTCTTTTAACGTCCGTTGTTGAACATATACCTTCCCAAGGATTCGCCATAATTCTCTATCATGGGCGTTGCGGAGCCAGTATTTCCTGAATTTGTCTAGTTCATCTCTCCATCTTCTTGTGTTCTGTCGTCCGCAGTTTCTCATATGATCTCTGGTGATTCATGTTGTGAGTTGTGACGTCCATCGGTTGTCTTTCAGTCTTGCAACATGACCTGCCCACTGCCATTTTAGTTTTTTAATAGTTTCTATGATGTCTTGGACTCCTATTTTCTTTAAGTATTGTGCTGCCTTGTGATCTCTCCTTGTGAGGTTGAGCATGATTCTCTCATGCGTGCGCCGCATGCTTCTCAGTTTGTAGGTCTGTCTCTTGGTTAGGTTCCATGTTTCAGCTCCATAAGTGACTATTGGAAGAATGCATTGGTTGTATACTCTTCTTTTCAGGATTATTGGGATCATCTGGTTTTTGAAAGTTGAGCTTGCTCTGCCAAAGGCTTGCCATCCCAAAGTGATTCTTCGCTTGATTTCCTCCTCTTTTGAGGATCTCATAGAGATTCGTTGTCCAAGGTAAATGTAGTGGTCTACCTTGCCGAGTTTTGCATCTTCTATCTTGACAGTTATGTTTTTACTCTCAACGCAATTGTTGCACATGATTTTCGTTTTACTGAAGTTCATGTGTAGGCCAACTTTTTTGCTTTCTTCGTTTAGTTCATCTAGCATTAGTTGGAGGTCGTGTAGGTTCTCTGCAAAAAGGACGAAGTCGTCTGCAAATCTAAGGTTGCTCAGATATTCGCCGTCTATTTTGATTCCTCTATTTTTTTCAGTCCATGTTCCGGAAGATCATCTCAAGGCAGGCTATAAAGAGTTTGGGTGAGCTGGTATCACCTTGTCTAACTCTTTTTTGGAACTGGAATGGTTCAGAGTCCTTATGTAGCCCAATGAAGGAGTTGCTGTGGTTGTATATGTGTTGAAGTACTTTAACGTATACAGGGTCTACACCTTGTAGGGGGATAACCTTCATGACCATGGGAATTTCTACAGAGTCGAATGCCTTCTTAAAGTCTATAAATGCTACAGCGAGTGGCATTTTGTATTCTGCTGCCTTCTCTTTCAGCTGATTTATTGAATGAAGATGGTCCATGGTCGAGTATCTTCTTCTAAATCCTGCCTGTTTTCGTAGTTGATTTTCGTCTAATGTTTTTGTAATCCGGTTGGTGATGATTTTTGTTACCTAAAACAAAGTAAAGTCCCGACAGACTGGAACATTTCTATTATATTGCTTCTACATAAAAGAAGGAAACACCAAAGACCTCAACAACTACACACCTATAAGCCTACTCAACTGCATGTATAAACTCTTCACAAAATATACAAATATGAACGTACTCGAATAGATTAGGACTTTTGGATGTAACTCTTATTACGTTCAGAGTGTAATATTAATCAATTTAAAGCTAATAAAGGAATCATGCTGTACAAAATATGTTGTTGAAAAGTGCTACTCACCCTTTAAAAAGGCTAAACTCAAATTAAAAATGTTCATGTACACGAGAAATAATTTGAATAAATAAATCTGGAGGGTAACAAGCTCTAAAATATAAAGTTTAAACGACCCAATACATTTTTAAAACATGAATTGTAACTTCGACGATTCATGTTTAACTGCATTAACGTCAGCAGAAAAAATGGTGAACAAGATGAGAAACGAAAAACGAAAAGAAGCTTTAATGATTCCAGATTTTTAAATATCTATCTCAGTGGTTCTTGACCTCTTAACCACCACACCCTACTTTAGTGGATGGACCTTGCCACCATACTTCAACTTACATCTTCAACAGAGTGATTAGTTCGGAATGGGTACAACAAATATCTGAATCTAATATATATATATATATATATATATATATATATATATATATATATATATATATATATATATATATATATATAGTAGAATGTAGATTTGCTACACAAACTAGCTCATGTTTCTGCCCTCTTCGACCCTCATCTATATATATATATTGTCCATCACGGTATCATGCGAGCAACTCTCAAGAGAATTCCCCTAATAATAAGAGAAATTTTTACTGACTCCTGATTAAAAACTACTGATATAGATAACGAACTTAAAAAAAAAAACAAAAAAACAAAACAAGGAATCCATAAATCAACTTAAAAACTAAAATCAATCTTTAAGTTTTTCATCATATACATGTAAATCTCATTCTTTAGGATTGAGAGAAAATATTAGTACTGTGGTGAATTTCTTTGATCAATTTCTAAAAAACAACTAATACCCTTCAGTTAATTTTAGCGCTAAAAAGCCATGACTGTTAGTAAAATAAAAGTTCACAAATGGTATTTTTGCTTTCAATACTAAAAATTTATTCTATTTTCTCGTATTTGTAAAAAAAATATTTTTTTCATCGGGACCCCACCCAGCTCAAAATTCTGGATTTGCTCCGGCAACACTATGTATTTCCTACCGTTTTTTCTATTAACCGTAAGAACTTAGTCAGGAGAAAAAGCAATATTCCATACAGTCCAAGGTAGATAACTCCTCCACCCTTATCTGCTAGCTCGTCAGCCTACCTGGTGTTGTTAACATCATTTAAATATGAAGCTTAAAAATCTTATAAGTATACATTTAGATGTCTATTGGAACCGTTAACTTCGAAATCAACTCAATTTAAAAAAAAAAAAATTCAAACCATAAAATTCTTAAAACGTTATACATATTCAGTAATTCAGTGTCCTGGAAACCTAAATAACAATTTTCAATCTATCGGTGCAGCAGTTCCGAAGATCAGTATTCTTTGCAGACTGCCGCATGGCTATTTATCAATAACATGTGAACAATCAATCGGATCAGCCATAACTCACCATTCCCTGGTAGCGTCTCTTCACGAGCATTGAAATATATTAAGGGGTAACGAATTCATCCAGCTATGGAAAGGAAGGAAGGAGACTACGATGACGACGACGTCAGATACCTATAAGGAATGATAGACCACTCTCCCATTATTAGGAAACTCCTTCCCCATAACTACCATACTGCACCATGCTGGAGAAACAGTGTTTCACCCATTGCCGGACATCGGTAGTACAAAGAAGACCTTGAAAAATGGACAAAAAGTAAAATCATATTCTAGCTATGACTCTCTATTTCTCTCTCTCTCTCTCTCTCTCTCTCACCTCTCACTCTGTTTATATATATATATATATATATATATATATATATATATATATATATATATATATATAGGGATGCTGCTTTTCTTCAATTGTTTGTTCTCTGTGTAACAACGGGAGGTCATTTCGAATAGAGTTTCAAATGATAAAACGTATTCATAAATAATATTTCGGATTATACATCCATTTCTTATTAATAGTATTACATATATGCATACAAATATGTACACACACACACACACACATGTATATAGATATATAGAGAAAATAGACAATATAATCTCTATATTTTTTTCAAAATTTCTCTATTCCGTGAGTGCCCAGTATTTTACGTAGAGTCTATATAACAACGTTTTATGGAAATTCCCATAAACATACACACAGACATGTATATTATGCATAGAGAGTTTAATATATATATATATATATATATATATATATATATATATATATATATATATATATATATATATATATATATATATATCTTCTACACACACACATATATATATATAATGAGAAAGAAAACAATACGCAGAGTAATGTTTCTAAATTTTGGTAACTTCCTGATTTAATCTAATCGCATTTATGACGCAAAATGTGTTTTCCTGAAGACCAGCTTGGCGTACGTGACTTGGAGAGGCTCAAGCGACCGACACAGAAGATAATCATCTCAGAGTGTCGAGAGCTTTAAGGGCACAAATCCCAAAAGAGGGCGTGGATGCAGTCCACACGGCGACCGACAGTACTTGTGGCTTAGGCTCAGTGGTTAAAGAGGCTTGAAAATTACTTTTGCCTTGCGGTTACTCACCCAGGAAAAATGTTAAAAAAAACAAAAAACAACAGTCGTCCATCTACTGGTACCACAGAGAGAATTGCACGGTTATTTAATGGGGTTATTTGAGCATTCATTATAATCCACTTCCGGTTTGCTAGGCAGATCAATTTTTCAGGAACACATCCCAACTTTGTCTGTTTTGCAATCACTCAAGAAGCTGGACGAGGTGTTTACGATATATCCGGTAGCTGGGGAATTGATTCATAACTTTCCAAATGGCATTAGTTCGAAGTGAGCGCTTATTCATTCAGCCGAAGTTCGAACATTATTTAAGCTTGGCAATATGAGTGCCATGACTAATGAGATTTCCAAATCTCTGTACGTATATATGATCATAAATTGCGTCATATTATTTAGGAAATCTCATTTGAAATGATCTCCCGTCATTACACTCTTAATCACAATCTAGACAACGTAAATAGAATAAACAATTAATGAATCGAACCTGCGACCAGTAACTGTTATCACTCCAAATTCTCTTCTTGTTCATTCTCGGGGTTGCTCTATTCGTTTCTTTCAACATAAAAAAAAACTTATGTTGGCCCTTTGCATTACTGGCAGGTGTTTAACTCAATGGAAAGAGCGACGCCGTGTTGGAGCAGCTTCCATATCGGTCGCAGGTTCGATTTTCCGCAGCAGTCCTGTGTTACCCAGTGGTCACCCATCTAGGTACTTAACAGACTTCGATAATCTTACAGGAATCGGAGTATCTAACGTGACTTGGCTGGGGATTAGTTCCTAGTGGGAAGGCTACCAATTTTTTGAAAAGTCTTTTCGTATCGGTTAACGATGGATTGAACCACGACCCGTGGAACCGGAGGCGTGCACATTACCACATTTGAATTAATATAAACTTTTCCAAATAGACGTTATCAGGTTCTGAAAATAGTGATGATGGTATGTTAAGCTGAGTTGTCGGGGATCGGGTGGTGGATTGTACGTGATACTGGGCTGTAGGAGAGAGGGGGAAAGGGGTGTGTGCGCTACCTCCTTAATGACCCACGCTAATACAAACGCTGAACGCTATGTTCGTTTTTTTTAATCTTTTTTCGTGTATATATATATATATATATATATATATATATATATATATATATATATATATATATAAGTTTTTTTTTTCTTTTGTAAACTTTCTTTTTCACTTCAGTGCCAATTCTCCATTTTCGTATCCAGATAGCTTCGTTCGGTACCAAATTTGCTCAATTTTAGTCTTGAAAAGCAGCAATTTCTAACCGTGGTTCAGCTTGCCCAGGACACCAGTAACCCTAGTGAATGCAAAAAAGTGACATAAAGCTAACTTTTGAAAAGTACGAGATATCTGTGTTGGTATTTCTATTGATATTCGGACCATCCTCATCTTTGTTGTTTTTCATACAACGTTTCGGCCGTTGCACTCTACGGCCTTCGTCAGGTATCAATAGAAATAATAATAATACCTCATCTCAAAAATTCCGAGATATACTATCTGTATTAGTAATTCATAAAAACCATGCTCACGGCCTTAAAAAGGTTTGCAACCTAAAATAAGGTAACTAAAAAAGATTGACCGTCCAGTACAGTGTTACCAGGTGTCTTTTGTCACGCAATTCAAAATTTGTATGGTCTTGGGACTAAATTTGTATGATTTGGGGAACAAATTCTCATGGTCTTGGGACCAAATTTATATGATCCTAGGACCAAATTTGTATCACCCAGGAACCAAATTTGTATGATCTTGGAAACAAGTTTGTATTGCCTTGGGACCAGATTTGTATAATTTTGGGTGCAAATTTGTATGGTCTTGGGACCAGATTAAGTAGCTTCAGTATCAAAATAATGACTTGAAAACCGTCACCAGACTAAGCTTGCAGGAAAAATAGATTAGAATACGTACTTTTTATCTACCGCCCATGTATATTTATACTGTATCATATCCTTTCGTGTGGAAGGGATTATCTTTTGTAAATTTTTCTTCGGAACCAAATCTTTATTTATGGAACCAAATTTAGACAATTTTGGTCTTGAAAAGTACCAAATGGCAAACCTGGTCAAGTTGCGAATGTTGGTTGAAGACTGTATGCGATAATCTTGCCGATAATCTCGTATTTCCGAATATGGCTACTCGTGATAACATCAAGGGCAGCCATTTTGTGTCAAGTGCTTACGGAAAGAAGTCAAGATTTTAGAAAAGACGGTCAAAATACTCTGACGCATAAAGGGAGACCTACGTGACATCCGGTGAAATGTCCGGTACGTGGGAAATACGCAGGGGTGGGGTTATATAATCAGGGTCGTCTCTAGGGTTCCTGGTGTCCTAGACAAGCTGAACCAGGGTTGGAAATTGCTACTTTTCAAGACCAAAATTGGGCAAATTCGGTACTGAACAAAGCTTTTCAGATCTGAAAATGAAGATTTGGTACTGCAGTAAAAAAAGAAAATTTACAAAAGAAAAAATTCCCTGATATATATGCATATATAAATATGCATGTATATGAATATATATGAATATATATAAACGTATATTTAATCAAAAAATAATAGCCCTTTCCTTGCAATCCTCGAATGTTAATATGCCTTCTCAAGGTTTGGTGGTCACAAATTCAGTAATAGCACAAATTATGCCTTCCTTATAATCAAATCTTTTATTACAGATATAAAGCTCAAAATGTTTGAAAATTTGATAATCCATAGAAGAAATGACAGGGGAATATAGATAATTCATGTGGAAATTCTCCAAGTTTAGACGTAGTGTGTAGGGTCCTGTACCGTTCTAGAGCATTTCGCTGAGTATATCTTCAATTTTTAAGCCTTTCCTGTTGCCTTGTTTTGATTTAGCTGGATTTTTTAAAAATAGATTCTTTATGGAATATAAGCATTTTAAAGATTTAAATGATATTGGTTACGGCGTCTTTAAGTCCTTTTCAAGCAGCGTAAAATGTAGATATGTTACACAAAACTTTTTAAAATGGTTTGTTGAGAAAAGAAACAATCTATAAAATTTTAACTAAATCTAATCAGCTTGCATAGTATACTCTCAAACGAAAAAAACTAAACTGAATTATTTTGCCAACATTTGAGGCCCGTGGGGAAATGATCTTAGCTGCAATTTCATATGCATGGCCCATCTGCGTGCCTATCTTATCGTCTGTTTTACCCAATCTTCGATATCCTCAAAGGAACCATTTTCTTAACTTCCACTTAATTATTAGCAAGGGAAACAGAATTTTAACGGAAGTCGCTAAGCATCAGCGGAAGTGCTTCAATTCGATAAGATATGAAAGAAAGATATAGATAAGAACCTTCGTGTATTTTGACAGAGAACCCGACTGAATTCTGTACGTAATAAATATTGCAATATCTATTTCAATCTGTGTATATCTATCTCTATATCACTCTCTCTCTCTCTCTCTCTCTCTCTCTTTATATATATATATATATATATATATATATATATATATATATATATATATATATATATATATATATATATGTATATATATATGGAGAGAGAGAGGGGGAGAGAGGGGGTAGGTTTATAAATCTACCTATTTATCAATGAGATGTTTGACAGTCCGAGGAATTAGATAAAAAAAGATTACTCCGAAGTTGTCCTTTTTGGCATCCATACAGTAGCTTACAAAGAGTTGCGTCTCAAGTCCGGTTCATGCGCTTTGTTCAAATTCAACGAACTTTAGAATAGCATATATATATATATATATATATATATATATATATATATATATATATATATATATATATATATATATATGTGTGTGTGTGTGTGTGTGTGTGTGTGTGTAACATGCATGAATATATGTACTCAAATGTATGCGTTGCGTACATGCACCTGTGTCTGTGAGGATCGTTTCCCCATCTTCTAAGTGTCTATATGTCTGTCTTATCTTCCTTAGAGATAGCAATAGCCGCTCGAGGCTTCTTATCTGTCTGACTGATTCAAGTGACACTAATGGACGTTTGATGCAGAGACGATCGTTCAGACACGATCTGCTCGTATCAGCCACTCCTTGGCGCAAGCGATTTCATTTTGCCGGCAGCGTTTGTCTTCAAAGTTATAATTAAGCCGAACATAGGCAGGAACGCACATGTACGCACGCCCCGTGTTGCACAGACATTCGATGTGCACACCAGCATGCACATATGGAAACCGACCTGCAAAGGGTTAGAATATCTTTGGAAAAAAAAAAAAGAAAAAAAAAAGCCGGTTGGTTGTAAAAAAAAAAAAAAATAACACTCCATTGATATGTAGAGCTTATCTGTGAAAAGGAAAAAATGGCCAGAACGTTGATTAGACACACTTTGTTCGTTGTTTTCATTAGCATAAATGAAAAATCTTTGCCTCGATACCGTGTAAATATGACGTGCAGGTGAAAAAAACCAAATCAATTACAATAAATATTATTTCTAGGTACGTAGAGGTTAAGTATCGTTTTTAAAGATAATGTATGAAAGGCTTCGCTTGCCTTCGTGAACAAAGATTTGGGGAAAGATTTTCAGCAGCAACAGGGCCATCGACGGCAGGTTCTGTGTGCGAGATAAGTTGGCTGGGCCAGGGATGACCCATCCTTCAAAAACAGGGTTTGCGTCTTATGGTACACTGAGGGAGCATGGATGTGAGCAAGGCCCGAAGGTCGCCCCTCGGTGGGAGTGTTCCAACAGAAGGGCAGACATGTGGTTAAAACATGGGACGAGAACATTTCGTAGTTGGCAGATGCCCAAGTTGGCTATAGGGGTCTATCGTCCCTTTTAAGTAAAATCAGGACAGTACAGCTGTCTATAACTTCATGCATAGATCCCAAGAAGAGTGCAGCCGTCAGCAAATTCGGGCACAAATGCAAGACATTCCTACTCATGCAGATGTACACCGACTATGGAAATCTGCGATCCCCCAGAGAAGTGATCTGACAGAATAGCAGCCTTAGCGTATAAGAGCCTAGGTCAGAATAACACCCTAGAGAAAAATTGTCTAATCATTAAGTTTTAATAAACTTCCTCTTTTAACGCATCTGTTTGAAGCCGATGATAACCCTTCTCCCTACGCAGATACTAATTGTATTCTGAGCAACGAAGACTTTCATAAATTTCATTAGACACGTTTTCCCTAATTAAACTCATTCCCTGACTGCTTCGTTTAAGCTTTAGGCCCGTTGAGGTAGAATCGTGCAGGAAAAAGAGCATCTATAGTAACAATTCTAGGAAGAACTTATACATTTTACACCACTTTTTCCTTCATCCTTATACTCAGACCGGTGACCACCCGGTAGTGACAGAAATATTGCGATAAAAAGTAACTAATAAAATTAAGGTGAAGGTAAAATGTACTCAATTTGAAAAAAAAAAATGATAATGATTTGTAGTATTTTATCTAATAAAAATTGAAAGAAAAGGCGGGAAAATGTTAAACTTATTTGATATTGAGATTATGACTGTCATTAAGCGTAACAGCCTATTTTCCTGTTTCTTTTGTTTTTGCTTAGCCTTTTAGAGTATAGGTACAATTACACACGTCATTTAGTAAATGCAAAATTCGATTCCACGTAAAGGTTTGTTCCTTTCTGATGAAATTGCTATCCGAAAACACCCAGAAATTGCCTTCTAATACAAAGCAAAGTACCCAAATCTACAATCAGGGAACTGTTGACCAATATTTCATGACAGTAGATGTATTTGTTATTATATCTGTAATATCAGCCTTTCAACGTTCGTCGTTGGACATAGACCTCCCCAAAGATTCGACTGAACTTACCAACATGGGCGTCGCATAGCCAATATTTTCTGAATTTGTCCAGTTTGTCATACCATTTTATCTTTTCGCCGGTCACAGTTCCGTATATGACCTCTGCGGATCCACATTGTGAGTCGTGATGTCCAGCAGTTATCTTTCCGACCAGTCCATTGCCATTTAAGT